>JACXGK010014739.1:0-11228 GCA_016801125.1 Novumbra hubbsi
ATCCATGAGATCCAGAGGGTGGCCAACATTGCACCCATGAGCGTTCTTCACGTCACCAGCCAGGACATCACCTTCCAGGGGTACTTCATCAAGAAGGGGACTGATGTGATTCCCCTGCTGGCATCTGTCCTTCTGGATGAGAGCCAATGGGAGACTCCTCACACCTTTAACCCCGCCCACTTCCTGAATGAGAAAGGTCCATTTGTCAAGAAAGATGCTTTCATGCCCTTCTCTGCAGGTGAGTTCAACTGCTGTTGGTTTGTTTTATTGATATATATAAATCAAAATGTATTTGGTGGTTTTGGCTTTGGTCCAAACAGTAGTGGATGAAATGTTTTTTTCACCTTGATTCCATAATTGGCATTTGTCCAACATACAACATAACAGTATCATTACAGATCCTGTGCCTCATGTTGTCAACTTCCTCTTCCAGGTCGAAGGGTGTGTCTGGGGGAAAGTCTGGCCAGGATGGAGCTCTTTCTTTTCTTCACCTCCCTCCTACAGCACTTTCGTTTCTCTCCTCCTCCAGGAGTAAAAGAGGATGATCTGGACCTCACACCTGTTGTGGGATTCACCCTCGCTCCTTCACCTCACAAGCTGTGTGCTGTGAGCCGGGTCTGAGTTGAGTCTGGGTCAAACACTGATCACACACTAGACTCTCAATATAATGTGAATATAGGACTGTGCCGGCAGTACTTGTAGCTGATCACGGACAAATCATGGGTGGTTGGTCTGCGCAGTGCAGAAGACGTGTCCCCAAATGATGCTCATTGTCTAGACGCCTACACAACCTGTTTACAGTAAACTGAACTGCTTTAGAAGTGTGCACATGCTATTTACAGCTAAATAGAACTGTAATTCCGTAAAAGTGTAAATTATTGTAAATGAATGCTTGTGGTGTACTTACAGATCCTCATATGCTCACTGTTTGGTGTGCTGTAAATTATTTTTATGTGTTTTTTTTTTTTTGTCACTCTTTGTCACGTTTCTAGCACTTGCAGCACCTTCAAGTTAATTTCTGCGTTTGTGTAAATCTACTTAGTGAATTGAAAGTGATTCTGAGAAAATATGACAGGAAGGAAAGTTGAACTTGATTTGTTTACAGATGGCAATTCTCTTGACCTGACAAGCAATTTTTATATATATATATTTGATCTGCCAGGGAAAAATATGAATATATAAATGAAACAATGGACAACTAATACTTAATATTTACTGACTAGAACAGCTATTGTGTGAGTATCCTCTAGAAGCCACTAAATGTGGTTGAAATAATACGTAGTTTCTGTTTCATTTCTTTGAACATCCATGTACCCCTTTCAAACAATCATGTATTAAAATGTTTGTAAGCATTTTAAACCCTACTTAAAATTTATGGAATACATAAAATATTCATTGTCTGTAATTATTTGACAGATTTGTAGTACAAATTAAAAGAATAAACATGGTTTGTGGATTACATTCCTTTTTCAAATGGTGGGGTTGTTCATTTAAACCAGCACAAATTAATCAAGAAATCATTGTATTTTTTAGGAGCTGTTGCCCAAGTTGAATTCAAAATTGTTATAAAGGTATTAATAACTTGCTAATGAAGTCTCTTTATAATAGTATTCATAGCTTAACTCTGTTTCTTACATGAATTGCTACTTTATGTAAGAGTGAAAATACCTCCAACAAATCAAGCAATATTGGTGCAGAAAGAGCCATGACAAAATGTGTTCCTAATTACAATTACCTTTCCATTTAAAAATAGTACAAATGGAGTCAGTGCTCCCTCCTTTGCTGTAAAAGAGAATTTGTAATAAAATAAATACATGAAGCATAAATAAATAGTGAATTTTGCTCCTGAATTCCATCAGGGTTTGTCTATAGGGTTGTATTTTATGCCCATATCCTGAAGTATGTGGCTACTGATATGTGGACATAACCAGGCCTTACCCAAAAAATAATCACATTAACTAGAAGAGAGTGACAAAGAGACAGCATATCACCTAGCCAGTCGTAAACATTGGCAAGTGGCCAAACAGTCTTTCACCTAACCCTAATCAGAATGATGATGCCCCTGGGTTAAAGGTTACGCCCTCTTAACGTCCCACTTCCTGTCAACACCTAGTGCAATCTGCCCCAATCTGTCATTCTGCAGATGTTTTGTATCATCACCAGCCAAGACAGCAATTTTCAAGATTCTTTATTAACAAGTATGGAGGCCTGGGTGTCCAAATGTTGGGCACCATAGTGACTTATTTTATCACAGTCAAGTCAAGCGCTGCTGTTGGTCTGTTACTCATTAATTTGTGTTCTATTCAGTGTTTAAAGAATGTGTAAGAAGCAGAACAATTAAAATGGCCAAACAGATATGCTGAACTTGGAACGTATTGTAAAGGCTTGGCAATATATTTCCATAGTTGTCAGGATCCTTAGTCCCTTCCTTCAACACTGTCTTGGGCAGGATGATCGATCAGTAGGATATCATCATTTACATACACTTGCTGGCTCTCATTTCACTCCAGCATATGGTGTTAGAGTTAACCTCGAGGAGGCCTCTTATAGGGAATCCTATCTCCCATGTTCTCAGCAGCAACATACAACTCCAGAGGTCTGGGCCCACTTTCTGAAGGAGAAAAGTACAGTTGTCAAGAGAGATGTCCAAAATATGTGGCTTCATTTGCAACGAAACAAAACAACACGTATTTACAAACTATAAATCAAAAGTGCTGGACAACGCAGTGATGAAAGAACAAAACAAACACCAAACCGTGACTTGTACTTATGTATAACACGCAACACGCAACACGCAACACGCAACACGCAACACGCAACACGCAACACGCAACACGCAACACGCAACACGCAACACGCAACACGCAACAACAATGAACCACATCAAGTGACAGTGGAAAGGAACCTATATACACACACACAAATGACCAATTGACAACAGGTGCGCATAATAGGACAGTGTCAAAAGTGCACTTCAAAATAAAAGTGTCCCCAGAATCCCACCACTGAAAGGCACCATGCTACATCGCTCGTGACAGCTTGTTGATATTGGTTTCATATAACGCACAATATGTGCTTCAAAGAAGTGACCTTTATGGGACAGTGACAGTAAACAAAGCCTAACCACACACTTTTGCCCAGGAATTGGCAACATAGCTACATTGTTTATTTATCCTTAGCCCACCCCCCTTAGCCCCTCCCACTGTTCCTTCTATATAAAATAAGCCCCCATGAGCAAGCAGATCTAAGTTTCTCTTTTCAGCCCAGAGTAAGGCATAGTGGGTACGTTTGAACATGTCTCTCATGGAAGGTCTTCTCCTGCTGTCTCCCAGCAGCACCGCAACACTCCTGGGGGCTGGGCTGTTTCTCCTCATCCTCTACCTCCTCTCCTCTGCCTCCAGTTCTGAGCCACATGGGAAGGAACCTCCTGGACCCAGGCCACTACCTCTGCTTGGTAACCTGCTACAGCTGGATTTAAGGAGGATGCATCACACATTATGTGAGGTGAGATTTGATGACGTGGGCCTTCTCGTTACATGAGCATCCATCTGAAAACTTCTTCCATCTGAAAAATCACACCTTGCTAAAAAATCACAGCTTAAAATTATAATAAAAGAGTTACATCTGAAGTCTATTTAAGCAGGAAGAGAAACTGCCTGCTCCCCAATTAATCTACAGGACACACTAATGTCACTTCAACTGTGAAAGACTGCACGGGCAAATAGTGCAACTTTAGAACAATGTATCTCAATGTAAAATGCATTTAGCACCAGACCATAGTCATTATGACATACTGTAGAATGTTGAAATACAGATATTACATAGGTTGTTGCTCATATATCTTTTTGTATTGATTAAAAGAGTGTGTAATGACGATGTAAGCTTTGAAATTTCAATGTGTTATTCATGTGACTGGAGCCCATGTATAAATAAAAAGGCGTGTTTTGTAAAAGTAATTTAGCTCCTTTGAATTTAATAATAATGGATATATTGTCAATCATTTATTTCAGGGAAAAAACTAAAACAAGCTTTTGCCAAACATTAAAGAAGCTTCTTTGTTTGAAATTTGAAAATATTCTCTATCTAACAAACCTTGCTTGTTTTACAGCTGTCCAAGGAATATGGCTCAGTGTTCACAGTTCATCTTGGACCCAGAAAGGTGGTTGTTCTCGCAGGATACAAGACGGTCAAGGAAGCCCTGGTGAACCATGCAGAAGAGTTTGGGGACCGGGGGATCTTTCCATTACAGAGGGAACTCAACCAAGGACACGGTAATGTACTGACTACTACTAACCTACTTTTGTTGGTCTGGCATTCTGAAAAAATACATTGATGTCTGTACGGCCCTTTATGTTATAATTTGTTTTAGGTATTATTTTTGCCAATGGAGATTCATGGAAAGAGATGAGACGCTTTGCCCTGACCAACCTTCGCGACTATGGCATGGGGAAAAAAGCGAGCGAGGAGAAGATCATTGAGGAAGTTCGTTATCTGACAGAAGTGTTTGAAGAACACGAAGGTAAGCGTTTAAAATTATTATTTGACTGAAAGTAGCAAACTATGTCTACATTTTATTTTCTATTTAGGTTGTGGCATTTTATCACAGGTAAACCATTTGACACAACCCAGCCTCTACATTTTGCCATCTCCAACATTATCTGCAGCATTGTCTATGGCAGCAGGTTTGAATATTCTGATCCCAGATTCAGACGTTCAGTGGAGCGAGTCAGTGAGTCCATCCGACTTGGAGGATCTCGTTCATTGCAGGTACAAAACAGAATTGTTGCACTGGAGTAAATTAGTCCAAGCGATATATACATATAACATTTATGTTTATTCTTGCTTTGCTTGTTATTGTTTTGAAAATAGTTGTACAACATGTTCCCATGGCTGGGTTCATTGATGAAGTCCAAGAGGATTGTAGCAAAAAATAATCACAACAACAAGCAGGATATTCGGGAGCTGGTGATGGAGCTGAAGGAGACTCTCAACCCTCAAATGTGTAGAGGCTTCATAGACTCGTTTCTGGTCCGAAAACAGACCTTGGAGGTATTCGAATTATAAACATTACATTTCTCATATGTAATAACTGATGGGTCTTCTCACAGATCCATCAATGAAAATTGTAGCTATTCCTCTTCAAATGAATGTGACCAGTATCTGTTTTTCATTTTTGTTTGTTAGAAATCAGGCCAAATGAACTCTCATTACCACGACAACCATCTGATACAGTCTGTCTTCAACCTGTTTTTTGCTGGTACCGATACCACAGCGACTACCATGCGTTGGGGCCTCATGCTCATGGCCAAGTACCCCGATATACAAGGTCAGGGTTGATGAAGACTTTCACATGACAAACACATTTTGGACATGGTTCCACACATAACACTAATACCTTGTTTTGGATTTGCACCTTGGATTTAAAAGTAAAAATATATGATAACCAAAATGTGTCACTAAAATACATTGACCCATATACATCTGTTTAAAATATCTACTGAAATAGGATAACTTAAATAAGGCAGTGTCTTCTTAAACCCACTTACAGCATTTTGGCATAACTTTACTAACATTAAAGTTAAACCTATGGCTAAACAGAACAGCAATGGTTATTACAATATATATACCGTACAACATTACAATTTTAGAATAAATAGGGGAGTTAGCATATACAACCCTGTTAGCATCCTGGGATACCTTGGTGATCTTGTAGCAAACACCACACATAGCATGCACTCAATAAAACCATGTATCACAGATGCCATAGGTCCTTTGTTAGTCATTGTTCCCATCAAACATCTCTTATATTTTATTACTGATAAAATGTGCTTATTTATTATTTAAATAAAACAAGTCTTTACCACCTGGCTGCATACATATTGAATAGATGTGTTGATTAATATTATCGATATGCTACTTTTTTTAAGTAAATAAACTGCAGATTTTTTTTTTTTATTCTAACTAATTAAACTAATGAAAAAAAAATGATCTTCATCACCTGAAATCCACTATGCATTTGTTTTGATGATACTTTATGTGAATTTGACAATAAAAAAAATTGCAAATTTAAGAATTTCTTCAGAGTGAATTGTAACTTGGTTCCTCCATCTTCTTTTACTTTACAGACCGGGTCCAAGAGGAGATCAGCAGGGAGATAGGAAGTCGTCAGCCCTTGGTTGAAGACAGGAAGAACCTGCCTTACACTGATGCGGTGATCCATGAGATCCAGAGGGTGGCCAACATTGCACCCATGGCCGTTCCTCACGTTACCAGCCAGGACATCACCTTCCAGGGGTTCTTCATCAAGAAGGGGACTGATGTGATTCCCCTGCTGGCATCTGTCCTTCTGGATGAGAGCCAATGGGAGACTCCTCACACCTTTAACCCCGCCCACTTCCTGAATGAGAAAGGTCAATTTGTCAAGAAAGATGCTTTCATGCCCTTCTCTGCAGGTGAGTTTAACTGCTGTTGGTTTGTTTTATTGATATATATAAATCAAAATGTATTTGGTGGTTTTGGCTTTGGTCCAAACAGTAGTGGATGAAATGTTTTTTTCACCTTGATTCCATAATTGGCATTTGTCCAACATACAACATAACAGTATCATTACAGATCCTGTGCCTCATGTTGTCAACTTCCTCTTCCAGGTCGAAGGGTGTGTCTGGGGGAAAGTCTGGCCAGGATGGAGCTCTTTCTTTTCTTCACCTCCCTCCTACAGCACTTTCGTTTCTCTCCTCCTCCAGGAGTAAAAGAGGATGATCTGGACCTCACACCTGTTGTGGGATTCACCCTCGCTCCTTCACCTCACAAGCTGTGTGCTGTGAGCCGGGTCTGAGTAGAGTCTGGGTCAAACACTGATCACACACTAGACTCTCAATATAAGGTGAATATAGGACTGTGCCGGGAGTCCTTGTAACTGATGACGGACAAATCATGGGTGGTTGGTCTGCGCAGTGCAGAAGACGTGTCCCCAAATGATGCTGATTGTCTAGACGCCTACACAACCTGTTTACAGTCAACTGAACTGCTTTAGTAGTGTGCACATGCTATTTACAGCTAAATAGAAATGTAATTCCGTAAAAGTGTAAATTATTGTAAATGAATGCTTGTGGTGTACTTACATATCCTCATATGCTCACTGTTTGGTGTGCTGTAAATGATTTTGATGTCGTTTTGTTGTTATGTATTTTGTCACTCTGTTTCTAGCACTTGCAGCATCTTCAAGTTAAATTCTCCGTTTGTGTAAATCTACTTAAAGAATTGAAAGTGACTCTGAGAAAATATGACAGGAAGGAAAGTTGAACTTGGTTTGTTCACAGATGGCAATTCTCTTGACCTGACAAGCAATTTTTATATATACATATTTGATCTGCCAGGGAAAAATATGAAAATATAAATGAAGCAATGGACAACTAATACTTAATATTTACTGAATAGAACAGCTATTGTGTGAGTATCCTCTAGAAGCCACTAAATGTGGTTGAAATAATACGTAGTTTCTGTTTTATTTTTTTGAACATCCATGTACCCCTTTCAAACAATCATGTATTAAAATGTTTGTAAGCATTTTAAACCCTACTTCAAATTTTTGGAATACATAAAATATTAATTGTCTGTAATTATTTCACAGATTTGTAGTACAAATTAAAAGAATAAACATAGTTTGTGGATTACATTCCTTTTTCAAATGGTGGGGTTGTTCATTTAAACCACCATAAATTAATCAAGAACTCATTGTATTTTTTAGGAACAGTTACCCAAGTTGAATTCAAAATTGTTATAAAGGTATTAATAACTTGCTAATGAAGTCTCTTTATAATAGTATTCATAGCTTAACTCTGTTTCTTATATAAATTGCTACTTTCTGTAAGAGTGAAAATACCTCCAACAAATCAAGCAATATTGGTGCAGAAAGAGCCATGACAAAATGTGTTCCTAATTACAATTACCTTTCCATTTAAAAATAGTACAAATGGAGTCAGTGCCCCCTCCTTTGCTGTAAAAGAGAATTTCTAATAAAAAAATACATGAAGCATAAATGTAAAGAACCTATGCATGTTTTTGTCTTAGAAAATAGTTTGTACATTTATTACGTAGTTTACTTTTTGTAATTTTTTATTGCCTTATTTTGTGTTTTGTTTAGAAGGGCTTTTATTTTGAAGGGGACTTTGGAGTTCCGATAGTTTAGGAAAAAACGGAAAAAGAGAAAGCTCATAGAGCGAAATAGTTTACATATTAGCACCCCCCGAAGAGGCACAAGGTTAGCATTTGTTTTAATGATGTACTGACTCTAAATTGTTAATATCTTTAAATATTATTTGAACTCTAACTCTTAATGGTTAGTTAATGCATGTTGACGGTAGGCTATGTTAATTGCGCTAAACTGCATAAGGTGGTAGCTAACATATGTTTTGTGTTTTGTAACCAGCTCTTACGTTGGTTTTGGGTTTTCTAATGAATCAAAATCACCAGTTAAAGTGTCGGACCATCTTTCTGCGGGGTATGCTACAATAAATAAATAGTGAATTTTGCTCCTGAATTCCATCACGGTTTGTCTATATCAGGGGTCTCCAAACCGTTCCACAGAGGGCCGAGTGTCTGCAGGTTTTCACTCTCACCTTGTACTTGATTGATTAATTATGTCACTGATTGGTTAGGTCTACCCACTTCTGGTTATTTAGGTCTGAACCTGGAACCAATTTACAGGAAAAAACGAAAACCTGCAGACACTCGGCCCTCCGTGGAACGGTTTGGAGACCCCTGGTTTATAGGGTTGTATTTTATGCCTATATCCTGAAGTATGTGGCTACTGATATGTGGACATAACCAGGCCTTACCCCAAAAAATAATCACATTAACTAGAAGAGAGTGACACAGAGACAGCATATCACCTAGCCAGTCGTAAACATTGGCAAGTGGCCAAACAGTCTTTCACCTAACCCTAATCAGAACGATGATGCCCCTGGGTTAAAGGTTACGCTGGCCCTCTTAACGTCCCACTTCCTGTCAACACCTAGTGCAATCTGCCCCAATCTGTCATTCTGCAGATGTTCCGTATCATCACCAGCCATGACAGCAATTTTCAAGATTCTTTATTAACAAGTATGGAGGCCTGGGTGTCCAAATGTTGGGCACCATAGTGACTTATTTTATCACAGTCAAGTCAAGCGCTGCTGTTAGTCTGTTACTCATTAATTTGTGTTCTATTCAGTGTTTAAAGAATGTGTAAGAAGCAGAACAATTAAAATGGCCAAACAGATATGCTGAACTTGGAGCGTATTGTAAAGGCTTGGCAATATATTTCCATAGTTGTCAGGATCCTTAGTCCCTTCCTTCAACACTGTCTTGGGCAGGATGATCGATCAGTAGGATATCATCATTTACATATACTTGCTGGCTCTCATTTCACTCCAGCATATGGTGTTAGAGTTAACCTCGAGGAGGCCTCTTATAGGGAATCCTATCTCCCATGTTCTCAGCAGCAACATACAACTCCAGAGGTCTGGGCCCACTTTCTGAAGGAGAAAAGTACAGTTGTCAAGAGAGATGTCCAAAATATGTGGCTTCATTTGCAACGAAACAAAACAACACGTATTTACAAACTATAAATCAAAAGTGCTGGACAACGCAGTGATGAAAGAACAAAACAAACACCAAACCGTGACTTGTACTTATGTATAACACGCAACACGCAACAACAATGAACCACATCAAGTGACAGTGGAAAGGAACCTATATACACACACACAAATGACCAATTGACAACAGGTGCGCATAATAGGACAGTGTCAAAAGTGCACTTCAAAATAAAAGTGTCCCCAGAATCCCACCACTGAAAGGCACCATGCTACATCGCTCGTGACAGCTTGTTGATATTGGTTTCATATAACGCACAATATGTGCTTCAAAGAAGTGACCTTTATGGGACAGTGACAGTAAACAAAGCCTAACCACACACTTTTGCCCAGGAATTGGTAACATAGCTACATTGTTTATTTATCCTTAGCCCACCCCCCTTAGCCCCTCCCACTGTTCCTTCTATATAAAATAAGCCCCCATGAGCAAGCAGATCTAAGTCTCTCTTTTCAGCCCAGAGTAAGGCATAGTGGGTACGTTTGAACATGTCTCTCATGGAAGGTCTTCTCCTGCTGTCTCCCAGCAGCACCGCAACACTCCTGGGGGCTGGGCTGTTTCTCCTCATCCTCTACCTCCTCTCCTCTGCCTCCAGTTCTGAGCCACATGGGAAGGAACCTCCTGGACCCAGGCCACTACCTCTGCTTGGTAACCTGCTACAGCTGGATTTAAGGAGGATGTATCACACATTATGTGAGGTGAGATTTGATGACGTGGGCCTTCTCGTTACATGAGCATCCATCTGAAAACTTCTTCCATCTGAAAAATCACACCTTGCTAAAAAATCACAGCTTGAAATTATAATAAAAGAGTTACATCTGAAGTCTATTTAAGCAGGAAGAGAAACTGCCTGCTCCCCAGTCAATCTACAGGACACACTAATGTCACTTCAACTGCGATTGGTGTTAATATGTCTGATGCAGGGTTCAGTCACTATTAGACGCGGTAAGATGTTGTGTTTTTAGAGGAGCTTGGCAAGTTTAGTAGGGTCATGTGCCCAAAATGTACCTTTAAGGAAAGGGTACAAACATTCTTTATTTTGATTATTTATGTGTTGTGATCGATGAAATAAAAAACATACAAACACAAAGAAATTAAATACAAACTGTGAAAAGAAATCACAGTGAACAAACAACAAGAAGAATATTTGTCAAATAAAACCCTGTTTCCAATAACATATTAAATAAAAATTAAAATATATGCTGCTTTGAATTTGATGCCAGCAACACTTGTCAGAAAAGTTGGGACAGAGACTGGTAACGTTGTGTAATACTAAATAACTAAGCCTGGTGGAAGATAACACTATTTAGGTCAATTGGCAACAGGTCAGTAACACAATTGGGTATTTAAAGATCATTCCAGAGACAGATCTGTCGGTCTTTCAAAAGTGAGAAAGTAGAGCAATTCACCACTCTGTGAAAGACTGCACGGGCAAATAGTGCAACTTTAGAACAATGTATCTCAATGTAAAATGCAGTTAGCACTAGACCATAATCATCATGACATACTGTAGAATGTTGAAATACAGATATTATATAGGCTGTTGCTTATAAATCTTTTTGTATTGATTAAAATAATCTGTAATGAAGAAAACA
>JACXGK010014740.1:0-11223 GCA_016801125.1 Novumbra hubbsi
CCTAACCCTGTTTTACCAGACCTCACTGACATGACTATGTAAGGACACATCATGTTGATGAGGAATGAGTTGTATTTTATTATGTAGTTAACCCTAGTGAAGGATGTTACCTAACCCTGTTTTACCAGACCTCACTGACATGACTATGTAAGGACACATCATGTTGATGAGGAATGAGTTGTATTTTATTATGTAGTTACCTCTTCTCTCTCTGTCTCTCCCCCAGGGAGCAGCCCCCTGGACAGTCCCAGGAACTTCTCCCCAAACACGGCAGCACACTTCTCCTTTGTTCCTGCTCGAAGGTGAGCCAAGGGTCACTAGATTTACACCATAGTAATCACGGTTGAGTTCCTAAAAAATATTTTTTCTTGCGTGGCTTACAAATCAGAGGCACATGCATATTTAAAGGCATTACCGTGTTCTATTAATTATAATAGATTAATTCCCAAAATCTAAATTTGCAACACCTTACACATCTGTAAATGCTTTGAGGCACATATAATAGACCTGATGATTTGATGATGATTTGAGTATTATATATATGTGTCAATTTATATAGGCCCTAGGCTATGTAGTCATAGTCATCTACATTATGGTTGTATTTGAATATTGAATTAAAAGACATTGGGAACTGTAATGTTTTTGTAGTCATTAGACCTAACTGTCAAACGAGTGGTCTGAAGCAGTCGTTAAGTAACAAGCCTTTATATCTTTAATAATGATGGCTTTGGGAAACTTCTGACATTAGACCAAGCTCCTACACAGGGTCCAAACGATACGTTAGCCATCAGATCCTTTTAGAAAATCGGGCCCTTTCCCGTTCAATTGTAATGTCTGCGTTAGCACTTTAGCTTACCAGGTTATTTTAAAGTTCTTATGTAATGCACTTAGCTGCTTGAATTTTAACAAGGTCAATCTATTTAATACTGTAGTTAATATGTTCTCTTTCCATAAAGAATAAATGAGAGCAAGACGTTTGGCAACCAGAAAACATCTGGCAGAGAGCTATTACATTCTTCAATAAACCTGTTTCATTTTGAGGCATGGTTAGGTGCTGTTCCGGACAGCTTTGGATTGCAGGCTTATGCTTTGAAATGCCAGAAAAAAACTGATTCCAATTTATTTCAGTATAGAGGTTTCCTTGGGAGATGGGATTATTACTACTTGTGCCAAACTGCTGATTGACAATGACCTGCACACCACAGCTGAGTCAGTTTTCATCAAGCCCAGCTTCAGTTCAATGATACATTGTGTCAACTGAACAGTGGAGCCAAAATGAATGCCGCTCCTCCTCCAGAGTTTAGCCTTAAAATCCAATCCCTCCCACGGCTTTAATTCTCACATTTCCTCAGAGATCTTCTTCAAATGATAATTGACAGTCTGGCTAATCAAGTGAAGATCATCCAAATCATTAAAGCCTGGTTTTACTGTCCTCTGTCTGTCACAGGATTTGAATAGGAAGTGTAATTACAGAGCTAAAGCTAGAGATAGAGAGCCTGGCTGGATTAATTAGAACATTTTATAAGTCGTTCAGCATGAGAGGATTGATACGATGTGTGCTGGTTCGATGACATAATGGTCTACACTGAGAGGAAGACTTCTATGGACCTGAATGTTAAATCTGGTTTGACGGCAGGCAAATGAACCTGAAGCAACAGTGCCATCCAGTGGTGAACTGTGTCCATGCAGCACGGGATAAGATTGGGGGATAGGGGGGCGCTGACATCGATGTAGCGCTAACACACTATCTTCTCTCTCATACAGTCACGGGCACAGAGCTGACAGGTAACCTTTCACCTTTGACATTTTGCTTTTGCCTCGTCCTCTATCCCAGCCCTCTTGTCCTGACGTATCCACAAAGCATCTCCCATTAGGGGTACTAATCTGGGTTCTGTTTATCATGACCTAACAGGAACAATTGATTAACAAGTCACACCTGTTATTCTAGGTGTGCTAATCAAGAATGTACTAGCACTACTACTGTTGAGATGTTTGGTGAACACAGACCCTGAAATGGCTTGATGTCCTGTTCAAACTGAGCAGTCTTTCTGCCCTGCTGCTGTTAACCTATGCTTGGCTGTGTGTTTGTGATGTCCACAAGTCTGGTCACCAACATCTGCATGGATCTCCCCTGTGAGCTGAACTGTTCACCCCCCTGATGAACAGATACATGTCATCTTATATTTAGTCCTGTAGCCAAATGTGTGTGTGTGTTTTAACCTAACTGAATTATGTCCCCAAACCGTGGATGAATCCACAAAATGTGACTAATTGGGACTTCTCAAAAATGGTTATGCAGTTATTAATATAGTAATATAGTTAGGTATATAGTTAGGTAGAAATTATACTTGGAAATGTGCATTTTCAGCCTAGCAAGCTGAAAAACTGTAGGAATTAAAAAATAAACTGTGGGCTATGTTGTTGTTAATAGAAGAAATGAACTGTAAACTGTTATTTACAGCAAGTGGTATCTTGTACGGAGGTCAGTCAAGCTTTCTCATTTCTTCTGGATCAAGCCAGACACCTAGCTGGCTAACATGTGCTATGTTAGAAAGGTTGTATGCAGACTGGTATTGGTAAGTCAACATAAAAGGTTACCGCTCACCTTCTGCGTGGTTTCGGCTGGAGGATTAAGCTTTAGCGCTAGAGATTAGAAAACATGGATTTCTTGAGGTCTCAAGTCCCCATAGCGAATGGAAGACTAGATGTCTCGTAGCATGTAGCTGGGAGGACCACCACCCCTGCTGCCTTTCATAGTTACCACAGGAACGTGTCTGGCACTGACCTCTCCCATCGGTTTCTCTCTGTCTCCCTCTTGGTCTTCTGTCTCTTTCTCCCCTTCTCAGGACGGATGGCCGCCGCTGGTCTCTGGCTTCACTGCCCTCATCCGGATATGGCACCAACACTCCCAGCTCCACTGTCTCGGTAAGTGTGTGTGTTTGTGCACACTTATCTGTCCCTTTGTGTCCCAGAGGAACCATAGTCAACCAGTCACAGCTAGCATGACCCCCCTCTCCCGTCCCAGCCTTCAACACCTCCCTCTACTTCTAACAGGGCTTCTACCCCGCCCTTCAATGTATTTGAACCCCTTTCAGAACTAGGACACTTCAGTTAAACTGGTCAGCTAAAGATGCCTCCTTTGATTCTGTAAATCAGGGCCACAGCTAAACCTGGGAATGTGGTACGGTTTGAGGACCACTGATGTCCCACGTTCTGTAGCATGTGGATACAGCTTGAAACTCAGTGTCAGTGCTGAACACTGCATCCCCTTCATCTTGATAAGAAGCCAGATAAGGCGTTCTACTTCTCATCGACTTAGACCAGAGGCCTAAGAAATAGGCCAAATAGCTGTGAATGTTTTTCGCCACTTCAAAGCCCCAGCGTACACTGCAGTTTTCCACACAGTCAAATACGGTTAGGAGTCACCATTCTCCCTAGCAGTAAGCTGCTACTACCAATAGGCTCTTCAGCCCTTGTTACTTCTTCCCCCTAGCAGATAGCTGCTACTATCTTCAGGCTCTTTTGCCCTTGTTACTTCTTCCCCCTAGCAGTTAACTGCTATCATCTTCAGGCTCTTCTGCTCTTGTTACTTCTTCCCCCTAGCAGTTAACTGCTACTATCTACAGGCTCTTCAGCCCTTGTTACTTCTTCCCCCTAGGAGTTAACTGCTACTATCTACAGGCTCTTCAGCCCTTGTTACTTCTTCCCCCTAGGAGTTAACTGCTACTATCTACAGGCTCTTCAGCCCTTTTACTTCTTCCCCCTAGGAGTTAACTGCTACTATCTACAGGCTCTTCTGCCCTTGTTACTTCTTCCCCCTAGGAGTTAACTGCTACTATCTACAGGCTCTTCTGCCCTTGTTACTTCTTCCCCCTAGCAGATAGCTGCTACTAGTGCCCTGCCCTTCTGCCCTCAGTACTCTCCATCCCCCTAGCAGTTAGCTGCTACTAGAGCCCTGCTCTTCTGCCCTTGTAATCCTTCCCTCTCTGCTTCTCACAGTCATCCTGTTCATCCCAGGAGAAGCTGCACCAGCTGCCCTTCCAGCCCACGGCGGACGAGCTCCATTTCCTCACCAAGCACTTCAGCTCTGAGAGTATCACAGACGAAGAGGGACGACACTCGCCCATGCGACCCCGCTCACGCAGCCTCAGGTAGGACGCCGGCAAAGACCTGGGTACCAAAACTACATTTCCAAGCAGCCACCAATGCCTCTTTTGCCACCCTTCCCCTGAACAACCACAGACAGATCCCGCCTCCCTGACTGACTGTTGTTGTCAGTAGTATCACTTTGATACACTGAAAGGTCCAGCTGTTATTGAGGCTGTCATCTTTCTAGTGACCTTATCACAGACTCCCAGCCGTAACTGTGCACCCTTCAGCCATCCTCTCACTCCTTCTGACTTGCTCCGTTTCTCTCAATCTGTTTGACGAGTTCTGAGGGAAAGTTTTTTTCCTGTCTTCTCTCCTCTCACATCATTAGTGATTTAGCAGACACTGTTGTAGCATTGGGTCAGAATGCTGTTATACTGAGCCACTTATAGGTGGTGGATATTTGTTTTAAGATAGGTATGAGTTACGTACGAACCACATTTCCCCCACTATAGTAAGTGAATTTTGTCTTCAGAGTACCAGTAATTATCAACAAACTCTGAGCTATTCGTAAAATAAGTAAACAGTAGGAGCTGTTTGTTTAGATGAAACTAGTATGCCTGGAATTTCAGCCTGTTTGTGCGAGATGATACTTCTGCACATGTCGCCAGGCTGATTTGATTATAAACAAAACTCAGATTGCTAACACCCACACAACAGACAGCTAAATATGTAGTTGTTATATATATATGTGTGTGTGTGTGTATATGAATGTAAATCATGGTGATTATTTAAAAATCCAATTAACAAGTCTGCATGTGGACTTAAATGGTAACTACACAGTTGGGTTTTTTAAATATCAAACATACAAAGTTTCTTTGAAACAAGTCTCACCAACCCCCGACTAATGAACACGACCTCATTAAGTGAAAGCTCTGAAATAAAAACACTCAAATGTTTTTCATACGAACAGCATTTTCTCATTCTGAAAACACTTAAATGACTACTTGGGGTTTTGAAGGTCTTTGTAGTGTTGACCATTGCACTGCATTCCTATCATAGATAGATGAAGGAGAGAAGTGTGGGATGAAAGAGAACCATGTTCTGTGGACAAGGCTCCTTCACATGCTGAATGACAGGCTCCTTCACATGCTGTATGACAGGCTCCTTCACATGCTGTATGACAGGCTCCTTCACATGCTGTATGACAGGCTCCTTCACATGCTGTATGACAGGCTCATTCACATGCTGTATGAAAGGCTACTTCACATGCTGTATGACAGACCCTGTTTACAGCCTGTTTACTTTTACTGACAAACTAGTCAAATTCAAAATCTCGTGTTTAGTTGTTTGAAGGGGGGATAAAAACATTAAAAGCATTCTGTAGAAATTAGTGGAAAGCAATGTCAGAGCTGAAACACATTATGAAGTGGATATATAAACAACATTGTCATCCATACTTTAACTATTTGGAAATGCTTAGCCGATAACATAACATTTGAAAGGCCTTCCTCCATTTCAAACGTGTGTTGTGTTTATTTGGAATTGGTTTTACGCCACATACTATTTGTCTTATTTCACTTCCTTCGGCATTGTAAACACATTTCTCATGCCAATGAATTCCTTTAAAATGTAATTGAGAGAGTGTTGGGTAGAGATGAGGGAGGAGAGAGAGAGAGAGGAGGAGGAGGGAGAGGGTAGGATGAGAGAGGGGGAGGAGAAGGAGAGAGGGAAAGGAGGAGGTGGAGAGGCAGAGGAGGATGAGGAGAGGGAGAGGAGGATGAGGAGAGGCGGAGGAGGAGGATGAGGAGAGGCGGAGGAGGAGGATGAGGAGAGGCGGAGGAGGAGGAGAGGGAGAGGATGAGGAGAGGCGGAGGAGGAGGAGAGGGAGAGGATGAGGAGAGGGGGAGGCGGAGGATGAGGAGAGGGAGAGGAGAGTGAGAGGAGGATGAGGAGGGAGAGTAGGAGAGAGAACATGGTAAGGTATACAGAGGCTTTAGGTGTTTTAGTGGTGAACAGGAGAGCAATAGGTGAATAAGGGGTGGGCTTTTTCCACCCATCCATTCTATATATTCAAATAAGTCACATAAGTGGAAGAATGGGAGGATGTGATAAAGTGAAGCAGCTGATGAGGTAGGAAAAGCCAGTGAGAGAGACGCAAGATGAAGATGAATCTCAGACCAGCTAATTAAGAGGAGAAAAAGAAAGAATGAAGCAATTATATCTTAATTTCATGGCCTTCTTATCAGCATGTTGAGCTTGATGACAGCAGTGCTTCTCCTGTCTTCCCCCCCCCCTCCTGTTTCCCTTTTCACTGGAAATGAGCTCAACATGTTTCATTCCCGGTGACAGGTTGTGTTTTAATGTACTGCCCAGAGCAGTGGAGACAGGCAGACATTCAACAGTGTCTGCTCTTACCTCAGCACCTAATCCCTTCATTCCGGGTTTGATCTACCTGTGCCATTAAAGTCTTGTTGATTTGGACCGGGACGTCTTGACAGAGTTGGTCAGGCTGTTGTCTGGGCACCACCCGTAGCCCATTTGTCATGATAACCGGAGACTAAAGACAACGGCTACTATTGCCTGGCATGTTTATCAGGGTTGGAGTTCCTTTAGAATTCTTTATGGGTATGATCTGAGGGAAATATTTAACTGTTCAGAAAACCAACCAATTACCTCATATTATTGAATTTCAAATGGCACATTTCTTTATTTATTGTTTATAAACACTGAAATTCCAAATTAATTATCTCAAGGTGACATTGTTTTTATGAAAAATAATTGCTTGCAATATTGTGCTTTGAAAGCTCCCGGTTTACACAGATTAATGATATGGCTGTAACTACAACACTTGTACTATTTGTAATTCTGTAATTATGAGGTAATTGGTCAGGGGCCTGAATACTCTTGAAAAACAAGTTAGAAATATTCTCAGCCTGGTAATTAACAAAGGCTTATGCTGTAGATTTTGCATCCAGAACTTTAAAGCTTTTTAATTGTGGTGTATGGTTAGAGGTTGTTCTGCTAATGATTTTCCTCTTTCCTATTTTTATTTCATGTTCAGTTATAAGAAGTGTATTGGATTTCCTAATTCTCCTTTGTCAGTCAGAGGTTTTTCATTGTCCGTATCCAGGTGATTGAATTAGCATCTCCTTTGATCTGAGCTTTATTCCGTAGCAACACACATCATTCTGACAACCCTCATCGACAAATGAAGGTGTTGGGTGGAGATAAATAAATAAAATATTTTGGTATTTATGAAGCAGCCTCTGGCAATGCCATCAGTCTTTGTCAGAGCTAACCTTTGCTTACTGTGGGATCAGTCTCATAGCGGTGATTGTGTTTCTGGGCGAAATGTTTTCTATAAAAAGACAGGTTTGTTTGACAGGCCTCAGAGCTGAGAACGCTTCCCTTCTCCTCTGGGTTCATCAAAATGGTTGGCATATTATGTCCAGAAAGTAGATGTTGAACCTGTGGGCGGTTTCTGTGGGGGAAGAGAGTTTAATGCCTCCTTTAGAAATATTCATCAAAGCTCACCTTAACAGCAGCATTTTGCGTCTACAATAAAGGGGAATAGTGTGTGTGTGTGATGTTGACCTTGTGTGTCCCATTCAGTGTGTTCTGATTCAGTTAAGCCAGGTAATAGGTAGGTAAGTAAGACAGGCAAGCTGTCAGTGAATGACTATAAGCATTACCTCATCGCCTGGTTGCAAGACCGCTGCTCAACGCGACACCCGGGTGACTCACACAGTCACATCTGTGGACCCCCAATTCAAATGGGCGCTGCCCCCACATTCCCTCATACCTCTTCCAATGTCATTGTGGCCTCATTTCTTCAGACAGAGCCCTAGATTGTTCTCTGTGAAGATGCCGTGAGTGGAAAACGGGCAGGTCGTTGTGGTTTCCTTTGTCTCAGCGGTTTCTGCAGCTAACCAGACGTTTGATGTGGAGAGAGATGGAGATGAGGTTACAGAAAGTAGCTCTCACTACTACACATCCCACTCTCCAGGGAACTGACCTTTCCATCCATAGATATCCACCTGTATGAAATCCACAACACCAGACAGACTCTGAGACACGCTGTCAGGAATACAACAATCACATCCCCTGTCAGAGCTCTGCTACATGTGACTGCAGTTTGTGTGCAGCCACATGTCAATGTCTGTGTTTCTCTGATATTCAAGCTGTCATTCTCCAGGCTACAGTCTCTCTGGGCTGGTGTACACCTCCTGGTTAAAGCTTCTGTGGGCTTTTGTAGACCACCAAGCTAGAGTTTCTCTGGGCTGGTTTAGACCACCTAGCTAAAGTCTTTCGGGCTGTTTGTAGACAACCAAGCTACAGGTTCTCTGGGCTGTTTGTAGACCGCCAAACTCCTGTCGGTCTGTGCTGGTGTTGACCTCCTAGCTACTGTCGGTCTGTGCTGGTGTAGACCGCAAAGCTCCTGTCTGTCTGTGCTGGTGTAGACCACCAAGCTCCTGTCTGTCTGTGCTGGTGTAGACCACCAAGCTCCTGTCGGTCTGTGCTGGTGTGGATCGCCAAGCTCTTATCTGTCTGTGCTGGTGTTTACCTCCTAGCAACTGTCGGTCTGTGCTGGTGTAGACCGCAAAGCTCCTTTTTGTCTGTGCTGGTGTAGACCCCCAAGCTCCTGTCGGTCTGTGCTGGTGTAGACCACCAAGCTACTGTCAGTCTGTGCTGGTGTAGACCGCCAAGCTCCAGTCTTTTAGTTTTGTACTGACCTTTGTTTTTGTGCTTTCAGCCCAGGTCGCTCTCCCATCTCCTTTGACCACGAGATCGTCATGATGAACCATGTCTACAAGGAGCGCTTTCCCAAGGTAAGGACAGAAACTGATCAGTGACGGGTCTAAATATGGGAGAATGTAAGGGATCTACCGTTGTAAATCAACTTTTCCTTTGTTGTGTGACTCACCCCTCGTCTCACTCCTCTCCTCCAGGCCACGGCTCAGATGGAGGAGCGCCTGGCTGACTTCCTGTCATCCTTGGCCCCTGACAAGGTGATGCCGCTGGCCGACGGGGTCCTCAGCTTCATCCACCACCAGGTCATAGAGCTGTCCAGAGACTGCCTGGACAAAAGCCGCGACGGCTGCATCACTTCGCGGTACTTCTACGAGCTGCAGGAGAGCCTGGAGACACTGCTGCAAGACGTAAGTTGGCGGTTTAATTCCTGCCGTTAAGGTGGATGATTAGGAACTCGTCCTTGGCATTTCTGTTATTTTACTTTGGTGATATTATCCAACCTGGTGAATTGACTTGAGTCATGTTTGTTTACTCCCCCGTCACGCATGGTTTCACTGAGGTCCTACTCACTCATCATCGTTATGTCTTGTCAGGCCGTTTGTCAACCCGCTATGAGGTCATAGGATGAGGAAGTAATGTGGCTTGTTTTAGAATCACCTCCCTTTGTTTTCCTATGTGTAAGACATCCCCCCTCAACTAAATATTAGTCATTTAATCTGTCAGTGATGTCTGTTTGGTTTGTCTGGTTTTTGGTGTTTAAAATCAGTGGTGTTTCTATTAGCTCAGTTACTGTGTTGAGAGGCTGATGTAACATTATGGCTCTCAGTGGCCTGGCCCGGGCCCCCAGTCGCAGAGGGGGGGTGGGGGTCCCCTCCCCTGATTCTAATTTCACAGCCCAGCAAACAGCAGTATTGACGGATGACTCCTCCAGACACCCAGGAGGAGGGGTGCGCCGGGGGGGAGGGAGGGTTTAAGCTGTAGGAGGAGGGGCCAGGGGGGAGCTTTCCAGCCAGAGATTGGCTGTTTAAAGCGTGCTGCATTAGGGTTGATGCCTGTGAGAATATTGTTAGTGTGAAAGAGGCAGGAAAAGACGGCAGCCGTCCCGCACAGGGAACAGACCCCTGGAGAACAACCTGCTGACCACATATTGAAACCAGATGAACGTTGTATTAGAACTGAACAACGAGAGAAAGAGAGGATGAGTGCAAGGATGACATCACCTTCACAGATTTGGGGGCGCAGAATGCCGCAGGTGGCAGAGATGTAACCCTACCAGGGACGTGACAAAAGGGCGAACAGGTGCCCTAAGCGAAGGGATCCAGAAGGCCGACGTTCCGTTTTGTTTTCTTCTTCGTTGTTTCTTCCTCATCACTCTGGCTCTAGATGATGTCCAGCGTGTCTTGGCAGAGGAGGCTAGAGGAAGAGGAGGTTCTGCTACATGTTCTGGAGCAGGAGTGGAGGAGAGAGAAGAGATATATTTTGCGGGACTGTGATCAAAAGGCTCTTCCTTATGAGCCACTGCTCCTGTCTTTGGTCTGCTTGCGGTTGGGGGAGATGTTTGGACTGAGGTCAGGGTCATGGTCTCTGCCGAAGCGTGTTGGTTTGTTACAGGTATATCTGTGACGGGAGACAGGCATGGTATTGTAAAAGCTTTTGATTATTATTTACAAGTATTTTTACATTTTTGGCCTAAGTATGAAGGAACTAGTTTAATTTTTTGACACATTGCTATGTTGACTTCATGATGTATGATCTTTGGGACTGTACACACAGTCTGTCTCTGGCATGCAGTCAGTCCATATCGTGTGCCAGTTGTGGGCATTTCCAATGTCTTTGACAGTCAGCCCTCACAGACCACTACTTTAACCCTCCAGGACATTCACCACATGCCGAGAACTCATTAAAAACCTCACAGGAGACCACGTCATCTTTCTTGATCCCTGGCTTCAGGACCATGTTCCCTTATCAAGCCCACCTACGGTCCCAGCTTGGACCATTATGTAGCTGCAGGTCAGATGACGTAAAGGTAATTAGTTAGCCAGGCTACCTGCTCAGCACTCATTGGTCACAGTCTGGTTAGGTCGTGCAGGCAGTTCAGAAGAGACACGGTAACAAAGTAACACATTTACTCACCCGCAGAAATTCTCACAGACACACATATTCACAGTGGTGATAATTGGGCATGGTGAGAATCAAAATACGAGGAAGTCTCTCTCTCTTAGTACTTCTTTGTGTATCTGTTGTCAGGTGTAACATTATTGATGGATTTTAAATGAAGTCAATCAGTCTGATTGAGGTCCCGCTGCTGTCTTACCAATCAGTCGTCTACACCAGGGGGGGACCTTCACCCCCCCCCCCCCCCCCCCCCCCCCCCCCCCC
>JACXGK010014741.1:0-11226 GCA_016801125.1 Novumbra hubbsi
GAGCACATCAACAAGGTCAGAGCACCAACTCCCATGTGTTTAGAGCACATCAACAAGGTCAGAGCACCAACTCCCAAAACCACACAATGGCTTACTATATATTTCTACATTTATGCATTAGTACCAGTGGCAACTACGGAAATTATATTTTTTTAGTTTAACAATTCTCCACATTTTACATTAATAGTAAAGACAAAAAAACTATGATATTACACATTGGACATCATGTAGCAACTTAAAGTTTTAAAAGTGTTTAAAAGACCAAAACCCATTTCATTTTGTAGATTCTAGTAGCCAGTAGCCACCTTTTGCCTTGATGACAGCTTTAAACACTCTCTTTGCATTCTCTCAACCAGCTTCATAAGGTTGAATTTCAATTATCAAGTGTACCTTGTTAAAGGATCATTTGTGTAATTTTTTCAGTTTTGTTGTGACAAATTAGGGTTGGTAAACAGAAGACCATCATCGTGTCTGCATTGTGGTTGTCCATATTTAGGCAAAAGCATCTAAAATATATTCTGTTTGTTTTTGTGTGGAGGAAGGTCTCAAATGTGTGTTCTCTCACCTCATCAGACATTATAGGAGATGAGTCAATCCTACTATCATGGCAAAGGGGGGTACTAAATCCAGGTGTGCCAATTATTTTGGCCTGTAAATTAAAGTTTTCTTTCTTTTTTCTTACATTTTCACTCAATTTAAGATTCATTAGGTTTTTAAATGAAAAGATCAACAATTATTTAACTTTTAATTATTTTTGAATTTAACAATAGTGCATTCATTTAGACAATTGATCACAATACTTATTTCTGTCCGCGTTTCCTTGCTCTTCATTACAACTTGATCATAATGTGTTTGAAATTCATGTATAACGTTTCATCAAGACAGTGTTTGTATGTCCGCAGATTCAGTCTGGTTTGGGGAAGCTGATTATGAAGGAGGAAAATGAAAAGGACCAGATCCGAGAACGTCACGCACGCAGCCAATCAGCTCAGCGGTATCAACCCCAGCCGACCAAATGTGATGAAGGTACACCACCTTAGAAATGTCCCTGTTTTTGAAAGAGAAGCATTTTCTTCTTATGGACAACAGAGCACAAACACTGGACAGATAATAAAAAGAAAATGTGTTATGGACAGAAGAAGTTTGAGGTATTTGGACCACAAAAAATAACATTTGCGAGACACAAACCAAATGAAAAGATGCTAGAGGAGCATCTGTCAAGCATGGTGGAGGCAATGTGATGTTCTGGGATCCAAACTATGCAAGATATATTTAGGGAAGTTGCATTCATCTGGTATTCCATATGTAATGGAGTGGCCAGCATTGTAACTGGATCTTAACCATATTGAGCTGTTGTTGGAGCAGCTTGATAATATGGTGCATACAAAGTGCCAATCATACAGTTGTGGGAGGTACTTCAATAAACCTGATGTTGAAGTTCAAGCGGCAGAAAGTGACTCTATTTATATGGCGAAAATAACATAACAGCCACATTGAACTCAGCCTCATTAAAATAGTGCTTAACTTCGTTTTTATTTTTCAGATGATTCTAAAACCTCATCCCTGCCTGGTTACGGAAGAAATGGGTTACACCGGGTACGTTTTGACGCCGCCTGACCTCACAACTATTCGCTCCATCCATAAAAATCTATCTGAGCGTTATTTGACTCATGTGGAAGCTTGTTTCTGTTGTTACAAAGCTTTTTATCTCGACAGCCTCAGTCAACAGATTTCACTGAGTACAACAGCCATGGGGACGGAGGAGGACGAGGTGAGAGTTACTCAGCAATAAAAGTACTGGTTACATCACAGCTACTTCTACAACTATAATATTGTTATAGCTACAATTGAACATGTCTTTTGAAAAAAAACACCCAGTTCCGTTTCGGAAAACAATGTAGTATCTTGTCAGACATAAATGGTAACCAACACAGGAGAAACATTAACTGTGAGTCATTTCTCTGTCCCATTTTGTCTTGCAGAGTTTCAGGTATGTCTCTCATTGGCTGACCCACAGTGCCCTTCGCTATGTGTTTCATTTTGCACGTCATGTACCGGGGTCACCCAGCACTAGGTTTCCGCGTACCCACGGCTGCTACACGCTCGCATCACAGTGACCACAGCGCTCGCTGCTGCCATCCAACAAAAAGAACACTGCTTAGACATGTTCGCAGTCACCGTGGCTACACTGAACCACTGTAAACCTTCTTCACTGGAATCTTGGTCTCATTGCCTGTTAAGTCATTTCAATATGTCTTCGGTTGGACTAAACGTCAAAATTACACATACAGTTGTTCACTCTAGACCACAAGAGGACACGATCAAAGTTTGCAGTAGGTGACATTAGAAGCTATCCAAAAAGTTGATGGTGTAAGATATTGCGTAAATGTTGAGAGCCATAGTCTATTACCTGTGCTGCATTGACCCGATGTTACCAGTACTCTTTATTGTTGCTAGACGGAACAATGGCTGGGCTAGTAGGAGCTGGAGCAGATTCCTATGGTAGCTGTACCTCAGTTCCATATCACAATTACATGTGTATGTATGTTCTATCCTGTAGCACTTAAGAGATGGCCGTGCTGCAGTTACAAGAATGGACAGGGGAGTATCTATGCCTAATATGTTGGAACCAAAAGCAAGTATCTTATTTCTTTATACTTTCTAGACAAACAATGTGCCCTTACCTCGTAATTAACTTGTAGCTAGATTTACAGCTTTATGTGACCCATCCCTAAAAGAATAATTCCAATGACATGCTAAGCTTGCAACTAACATTTACAGTACAAAACGATAAAGGTATGCTATGAAGTGAGCTTGGAATACCAGCATCACAGCACATCTTGTAATGTAATGGAAGGAATTGTAAGGTAATTGTGAGGTAAATCTTAGCACTGACAACAGTAGACAGTTTTACTATCGGTGTGTCTCATAACATCAGCGTAGCTAGCTACAGTAGCCTGTATGCAGTTACTTTTCAGATTCCTGAAAACAATTTGGCGGCCACTCTACAGTACTACGTTTGAAGTACTGACGTCCAGACAGAAGCTATAGTGAGCTGTGTCACCTCTTGCTTAGCATGCCAGCTTCTCCATGCTCCTTTGCTCATGGCATCAAAACAGACAGAAAAATACAGTGACAAATCCAACACCAAAGGTATATTGAAAGATTTACTTTATGAAGGAGCTGCACCTTCATTGTTGGATTGTCCTGTATAGTGTGCCTACTTTGAGTTCAGACAACAGAAAGAAATCACTTATTTCTTTGCTTATTATAGCATTTCAATAAGCTCTTGCAAAACTCTCTAAGTTCGAATGGATCTCAGGTAGTTGTGTTAGTGCAATAGCCCTTAGAATAATAGCTTAATTAGCGGTAAAGCCCATGGGATAGTAGATTTCCAAATCTGGCTTAATTGAAAAATCCCCATTCCTCTCCTTTCTGAAATTAGAAATCAATATTTGTTCTTGTAAAAATAACAGTAACAATAGCCTGCTGCTTGTTTATTCCTGACAGTAGATACACTACCATAAGTTAGGAGTAACTTAGAAATGTCCTTGTTTATTCCCTGCATCCTAGTGGTTCCTGCCAGTAGATACACTACCATAAATTAGGAGAAACTTAGAAATGTCCTTGTTTTTTCCTCACAGTAGATACACTACCATAAGTTAGGAGTAACTTAGAAATGTCCTTGTTTATTCCCTGCATCCTAGTGGTTCCTGACAGTAGATACACTACCATAAGTAGTGTAGACATTGTTAATGTTGTAATATACTATGGTAGCTGGAAATGTTGTAGATTTTGTAATGGATTATCTACATACATTGGGGAGAACAAGTATTTCATACACTGCCGATTTTGCAGGTTTTCCTACTTACAAAGCATGTAGAGGTCTGTAATTTTTATCATAGGTACACTTCAACTGTGAGAGACAGAATAAAAAAAATCCAGAAAATCACATTGTATGATTTTTAAGTAATTAATTTGCATTTTATTGCATGACATAAGTATTTGATCACCTACCAACCAGTAAGAATTCCGGCTCTGACAGACCTGTTAGTTTGTCTTTAAGAAGCCCTCCTGTTCTCCACTCATTACCTGTATTAACTGCACCTGTTTGAACTTGTTATCTGTAGAAAAGACACCTGTCCACACACTCAATCAAACAGACTCCAACCTCTCCACAATGGCCAAGACCAGAGAGCTGTGTAAGGACATCAGGGATGAAATTGTAGACCTGCACAAGGCTGGGATGGGCTACAGGATAATAGGCAAGCAGCTTTGTGAGAAGGCAACAACTGTTTGCGCAATTATTAGAAAATGGAAGAAGTTCAAGATGACGTTCAATCACCCTCGGTCTGGGGCTCCATGCAAGATCTCACCTCGTGGGGCATTACTGATCATGAGGAAGGTGAGGGATCAGCCCAGAACTACACGGCAGAACCTGGTCAATGACCTGAAGAGAGCTGGGACCACACTCTCAAAGAAAACCATTAGTAACAAACTACGCCGTCATGGAAGGTCCCCCTGCTCAAACCAGCGCATGTCCAGGCCTGTCTGGAGTTGGCCAATGACCATCTGGATTATCCAGAGGAGGGATGGGAGAAGGTCATGTGGTCTGATGAGACAAAAATAGAGCTTTTTGGTCTAAACTCCACTCGCCGTGTTTGGAGGAAGAAGAAGGATGATTACAACCCCAAGAACACCGTCCCAGCCGTGTAGCATGGAGTTGGAAACATCATTCTTTGGGGATGCTTTTCTGCAAAGGGGAGAGGACGACTACACCGCATTAAGGGAAGGAAGGATGGGGCCATGTATCATGAGATCTTGGCCAACAACCTCCTTCCCTCAGTAAGAGCATTGAAGATGGGTCGTGGCTGGGTCTTCCAGCATGACAACGATCCGAAACACGCCGCCAGGGCAACTAAGGAGTGGCTTCGTAAGAAGCATCTCAAGGTCCTGGAGTGGCCTAGACAGTCTCCAGACTGAAAGCCAATAGAAAATCTTTGGATGGAGCTGAAAGTCCATATTGCCCAGTGACAGCCCCGAAACCTGAAGGATCTGGAGAAGGTCTGTATGGAGGAGTGGGCCAAAATCCCTGCTGCATTGTGTGCAAACCTGGTCAAGAACTACAGGAAACGTATGATCTCTAATTGCAAACCAATGTTTCTGTACCAAATATTACGTTATGTTATGTATCAAATATTTATGTCATGCAATAAAATGCTTATTAATTACTTAAAGTTCATACAATGTATTTTTCTGGATTCCGTCTCTCACAGTTGAAGTGTACCTATGATAAAAATTACAGACCTCAACATGCTTTAGTAGGAAAACCGGCAAAATCGTCAGTGTATCAAATACTTGTTCTCCCCACTGTATATGTAGATCCATTATCAGACTGGAGTGTTGTGTTTGCTAATCCAGGTTTATAATTTTAAAAGGCTAATTGATCATAACAACACCCTTTTGCAATTATGTTAGCAGACTGCAAAAGTCTTCTTTAGACCAGTTGTGTATTGAGAGCATCAGCAATTGTGGGTTTGATCACAGGCTCAAAGTCTACAGCGAAGTGGCTAGTCAGAGATTCTGGCCTTCTAGACAAAGTTGCAAAGAATAAGCCATGTCTCAGACTGGCCAATAAAAAAGAAAATATGAATATGGGCTAAAGAACACAGACACTGGACAGTGGAAGAGGAAAGAAGTATTATGGAAAGACAAGGTTTGATGTGTTTGGATCCCAAAGAACAACATGCTTGAGACGCCGTCCAAATGAGAAGATGCTAGGGGAGCTTCATGCATCAAGGTGAATGGTGAAGGCAATGTAATGGTCATCTTGAAGAAGGAAGGCTATCACACATTTTGGAACGTCATGCCTTACCCTGTGTATGGCGCTTGATTGGTGCAATTTCCTCTTACAACAGGACAAAGACCCAAAGTGCAACCCAAAGACTCCAAATGATGCAGCAAATGATGTAACTATTCAGGGAAGAAGCTGTCATCTGGTATTCTGTCTATAATGGAGTGTTCAGCACCAGATCCCTACCCACTTGAGATGTTGTGTTAGGCGCTTGACCGTACGGTACATATGGTAAGAAGTGCCCATCAAGCCAATCCAACTTGTGGCAGGTGCTTCAAGAAGCAAGGGGTGATCTCTTTAGATTTCCTGAACATCTTGACAACTAGAATGCCAATGGTCTGCAGGGCTGTAGTTGCTGCATATTCAGATTATTTGACGTACGCAAAGTTTGACAGAAGATATTTCCTATGAATTTTGCTAGATTTCCTGTTCAAACTAATTTTATGTATGTTTCCATGGATAACAAGGACATTTCTGTGAGTGACCACAAACATTTCAACAGTAGTGTACATTGCCAGTTAAATGTATGTACACCTGCCAACATAGATTACAGGTATCCAGGAATCGAAATGTACATCTTCAAATTTAAATTGAACAAAAACGCTTAGCTGTTACAGTAATGTATATATTTTGGCTTTAAGTTGTTTTATAATGCACCTCCCTATCAACTAAATTGACCACACATGGTCTGTAATGGCCGACTTGGGCCACAGCCCTCTCTCAATCTACATTCACACTTACTATTCCCAGTTATAGTCTCAGTCAAGACCATCAGTGTAATAACAATCTATTAACTATCCAATCCATGTGGATGACCAGTTTCAGCTGCATCTTAAAAAGATGTTCTCTGACTGCAGCAAAAAACATACTCAAAATAAATAATTATGAACACTCTTCACATTTTTTATTTAATGCAAAACCCTAGGGAAAGGTCCTTGATCAGTTTTGATGGACCTTTGGGTTATCTTCAGGAATCTGCTTCTGAAACTTGATCTGGTATTGACTTTACTGACGAGTGTCTCCCTTTTGAAGGTTGTACCATATGAAATGCTCATGATTACCAGTAGAGGGCGAGCTAAACTGCCCAGGGAGGTGGACAGAACCAGACTGGAGGTATCATTCGATTTCTGCATGCGATTATAGATACTGGTACTCACTATAATGAATGCTACACGGAATACCAACTGAGGAAGTTACTCAAGCCATCGATCCATGTAGCCTCTTGAGAGTTTTCCAATGACCTTATAGGAGCATCAATGCTAACCCCCCCCCCCCCCCTTCCTCCCTCTTCTTTTCTCAATCTAGCGCCACTTAGCCCCAGAAACGTTCTTTGACATCTTTGGGATGGAGATCCAGGAGTTTGACAGGCTTCCACTGTGGAAACGCAACGACATGAAAAAGAAAGCCAAGCTCTTCTAGCAGTCAGAGCAGCATGCAGTGGCCCCTACAGATAGCCCTCTTTTGACACAAACATACATGTAGGATTTCTTGGGATTTTCTTTCTGAATTTTATAGGGAAGCAATGAAATTGAAAATTGTTTCTTTGCTGAATACATGATTAAATAGTAGATAGATTTGAAAGGCTTCACGCATAAAGAATGAATCAAGTTATTCAGTGTTCAAATATGACAAAGAATGAGAAAGAATGATGAATGAAGTCATGTTCTTTTTGACTGGTGCGCTTCTTTCTCTGTTTTGTTTTTTGCTTTGCTTTGAATGGAACTGCTTTACTTTTCTTGCTTAATTCCTCACATTTGTTGCTGTTGATTCCTGTGGAAGTTTGTTTGTAGAATCTCATGGCACCATATGAAACATGCTGTTCACATGCAAATCTGGAATGTCTGTCCACTTCATATTTCAATGGTCATCTTGTCCTAATCTGAGCTGAAATGTTTTAGTCCAGTGTTGGCGTCAAATCCAAGTGCTTACAGTGTGTTCATCAAGGGGGGCATTGGGTCTTGCCATATGTAGCTGTAGCACATAACAGTTATCCTAATCAGCTAACCATGTTACTCTCACTGGTATTAGAGTCTGTAAAAGCCATCATTCAGAACTAGATACTGCAGTTCTATTTCCGGGTCATATTATGCAAGGTGTAGGACTTTTTAAAGGTCCAGTGCGGTCACAAGCTTGATTTTTCCAGGTTTTATGTATTTCCACATTTTCTGCTTTTTTTGTGTAAGACCTAAATTGATACACAGAAACAGTATGATATTGAACACATCTCCTGCACTGGAGCTTTACACATTGTTTCACTGAATATGGAACTATCTTGTTGGCTTCACAACTTATTATTATGTTTTTGTTGAATTTGATGTCCAATGAATACAACCCAGGTAGCCAGCCTAGGCTACATTGGCAGCCATCTTGACCCGCCAACAAAACAGTCTCTCACTCATGCTCCAATGAAAAATACCCAAATGCAGGGTCCTTTGGTTGAATTGGAGTAGCAATCCTGTTTTCTTTCACCAATATTTAACAAAGGCCACACAAAAATGTTAAATGTATAAAAACAAATGTATTTGAGATGACTGTTTTATAAATGAAACTCACACTGCCATTTGTTGTATTGAAATAGAAGCCAAAATAAAGCTTTTAATCCCTGTCTATAATGATCCTGGGCTACACTATGATATGGCCTGTGTTAGTGGCCTCATTCTCCTCACAGTAATTAAGCTATACTGAGCAGCGTGGTTTGTCTGTTATATTCAGGAAACACCAGGTAATATGACAACTTCCAGTCAGGTTTTATGGGACCATTTAGATGTTGTCAGTTGACTTCCTGGGCTTCAGCCAATAGACTCAGACACCCATGGAACTGTCCCAAACATACACACATTATCTTTTTTAAAGGGTGGTATGAATAAATGTGCGAATTAGGAAAATACAGTATAGCTAAAGACTGTATCAAACTGGATAATAACCTGTTATCTTACAGCCTGCTTATAGCACCTGATAGCCCCTATTGAACATGTTTATCTACTGTAATTTTCCAATAATCAGTTTACAGAGGTATGCTAAATGTTCTCAGGGCATGATTCATAAGAGGGCTCACTAGGAAAGTGTAGAATAATAGCTTACATTGTTGTGGAGCTCCTGCTCATAAAGACAGTTATTGCACCTAAGTGCAGCAGTCATCGTTAGACAATACAGCTGGGCCTGATGTTGCAGCCACAGAGGATGTCTATTCCAGCCCATTGGCTCACCTGAAACTAAAGAGGTATGGATTTGTTGGAGGGGCCTAAGCATTAAATGACTGTGCTGTTGTAGTGGTTTGTAGTGCATGAGACAGAATTCACAGTGAAAGGTATAAAAGAGACTCACGTGTACAGACACAAGAACAGCATGATATGTGCAGTTTAAACTGATAAACAACAATAACAGAAATAACATGTCACTCAAATGTGTTGGTTTGTTACCATGTCTTTGGCAACATCTTTATCTTAGCTCCTTATTAGTGCCAGATTACCGCTTGAAGACCTGGGATCAGGTGGGAGCTACGTGGACTGCAAAAGAGACGGTTTTGAGGAATACATTTTGTCTCTTTGAGGATTTCTAAAATGTTCTCTCTCCAGGAGATGCTGTTGGAACACCAGGAATGTTTGAGGAGACAAAGGGAAGCAGTGAATTTCAGAATGAGAAAAATTAGAACAAAGCAAATCGAAATCACTGTAAGTAAATGCATTAGAAGTTCTAGAAGGTCACACAAACTAGATGTCGGACATTGAATTGGATTTCCAGTTAAATTGTCATGTTCTGAGGAGCGTGGGCCCTTCTAGTAACAAGGTGCTTATTGGCTAATGGCAAATTGTATTTCAATAAACACCAGACTGCTCACAATTCTCTAGCACATAACCTTGAAAAAGGCTATTTGGCCAATGATCATCCAGCTACAACAACCACAAAAAGATACGGCTATTAGAAATAGAGAAAAAAAAGTAAGGAATAATGCACTAGCCCAAATGGTTCTGGAGGCATAAATACTTACTCCGATTGCTATTTGCACTTTTTTAAATCCTCAGATACATTCCCCTTTTATAGGGAATTACAAATGTTACATTGAAGTTTGTTTCAATACTTTACTTTTGATGTAATGTATCTCATTACTAATAAAATCCCTAAGGGGAAGCATGGTGGTGGCAGCATCATGCTGTGGGGATGTTTTTTCAGGGGCAGGGACTGAGAGTTTAGTCAGAAATGAGGGGAAAAGTAATGACACCTCCCTGACAAAACCTCCAAAGTAATCAGGAACTGAGACTGGGGCATCAGGTAACCTAGGACAATGACCCTAAGCACACATTCAAGACAACACTGGAGTGGCTTTGGGACAAGTCTGTGAATATCCTTGAGTGGCCCAGCAAAAGCCTGGACTGGTGAATGATCAAACAATATTTCCACTATAATGAGCAGCGTGGTTTATCTGTTATATTCAGGAAACACCAGGTAATATGACAACTTCCAGTCAGGTTTTATGATACCATTTAGATGTTGTCAGTTGACTTCCTGGACTTCAGCCAATAGACTCAGACACCAATGGAACGGTCCCAAACATAAACACATTATCTTTTTTAAAGGGTGGTATGAATAAATGTGCGAATTAGGAAAATACAGTATAACTAAAGACTGTGTCTGTCACGGCTGTGGTGTGCGGGCGAAACAAAAGCAGACATTTAGTAAATAAAGTAAAGTTGATTTAATCCAATAACATAAAAGACAAACTAACACGAACTGTAAACGCTAAAAGCAAAGGTGCTGTACTAAACAACAAAACAGAACTTAAATAGTTTACAAAGAACATGTAGCGTATCCACTAGAAATAAGATTAAACAAAAGACAAACCGTGAAGTTGTGACATGCACAAACAATAAACCACACCGGGTGTGGTGCAAACCTAACCTAAGTAGCCTCCCCAATCAGAGTCAACTGAATGCAGCTGCTCTGACTGGGGAGCCCACAATGGCATGGAGATGGCTAGAGGCCTCTCCATGTGACATGCCCTGAATGGGAGCCCCAAAGCACAGAGATGGCTAGGGGCCCGCATCCAGGACATGACAGTATCAAACTGGATAATAACCTGTTAGCTTACAGCCTGCTTACAGCACCTGATAGTCCCACTTGAACATTATTGGTACTGAACTGTACATATTATTATTGCTACTGGACTGTAGATAAAATTATTGGTACTGGACTGTATATACTATTATTGGTACTGGACTGTATATACTATTATTGGTACTGGACTGTATATACTATTATTGGTACTGGACTGTATATACTATTATTGGTACTGGACTGTATATACTATTATTGGTACTGGACTGTATATACTATTATTGGTACTGGACTGTATATACTATTATTGGTACTGGACT
>JACXGK010014743.1:0-11233 GCA_016801125.1 Novumbra hubbsi
AATAAGGCTACATAATGCCACAAAATAAGGCTACATAACGCTACAAAATAAGCGGCAACCTGTGACCTGGGTTGTACTGTTACCTTATATTTATTTATTATTTGTGTATTTGTCGCTATCGTTGCTAGTGTTAACTTTAGTGTTTGGTTGTTGCTATGTAAAGCACAGAGAGACACCAGTCGTTTAAACCAGAGGACATGGGGTAAAGGGTTAAAGTCAGTTGGACTAATAGAGTGTTAACAACAGTTATAGTTCTACTAATGCAGCGACAATGACAGAGAAGGAAACTGCATCAAAAAGATAAGACAGACAGACAGACACAAAATGGCCGAAACAGAGATGCCTGATTACAGAGCAAGAAAAAGAGGAAGGTGGGAGAGATGGAGAGGGAAATATAAGTGTTTTCTTCTTAATGGTTGGGTCAAGGAAAGGTCTCAATTAGCGTCTCTCAAAACCCAGGAAACTATCTACACACACGTTAAGACATTCAAAGCCCAGGAAGGTACCTACACACACGTTAAGACATTCAAAGCCCAGGAAACTATCTACACACACGTTAAGACATTCTTCAAAAGCTGCTCAGTGTTTCCCCTAACCCTACTTTGTCCTAACAGCATGTTGACAAGCCAACATGACATCAAAAAGGTTAAGTGTGAAATGCTACAAACATGTTTTCAATGTACTGCATAAATGTCCTCTCTGTACACTAGTCTCTCTTACTTGTCAAGCTAATTTTCCCAAAATTATTTGACAATAGTTTCTTATCATCATTCCATAATGATTACCTAAGCATTCCCCCTCAATTAACCATTATTATACAGTATTTATGAATTGCCTCCCTGACTCCTAATAAAAGCAACCACTAAGTAATGAGGCAATATACATTCTGGGTACAGTATATTACTTTGTGTTTCATAGAGGGTAAAGAGGGCTGGATGTAGCACACAGTGCCCAATGACTTTAAGCGATATTTGTAACTCATACTATACATTCACTATGACAACGAATTGACTTTCCCTTGTACATTAAAGTGGGGGGATGAGTGGGATGTAAAAAAAGTGGGGGAGTTTTTTATACTATACATATTCTTAACATTAAATTACTTCAGCTCATAACCAGCACGCCTTATAATATCCATTAGCTAATGTCAATTATTATTTAAATAGTAATTTTGTTTCATTGACATTTGTCCTACATAGGTTTTCCCAAAGCCATAGAGAAAGAGTTGCGTCAACTCTGCTGACTCCAATGGGACCGTTTTTTCCCCAAGATGGCCGCAAAAGATGGCCAAAATAGTTCCAAACAAAACAGCTGGGTCATTGAGAAACAGCATGATGAAACTGTTCGAAGGTACAAATTTATGTTACACAATGTTTAATCTTTTTTCCCCTGATCTGATCAAAGTTGAATGGCGGTAGCAAAATAGTTAATCATCTTTGCTTTTTTTCTGCCATTTAATACATTTAACTTTAGCTTAAAGTACGAAGATTGTATGCTAGCTAGCACTGATTAACGTAGTGTAGGGTTACATTCCTCGATTTAAACTCTCCAGTTGGATGCGATTATACACAATGTCAAGGAACCAACAAAGACCGGAGTGCAAAATTATGAATCTAATTGTAAAGTAAATGTTTAATAAGCAAACTGATTTAAATATCTTCATATACTGATCAACCTAAACACAAGGCTTCCATTTAAAACACAATACTGTTTTCATTATCTCACATAGCTTTTTATTGTTAGGGTCCTTTGAAATACTGAAGTGGCTCCTGCTGACTTTTAATAGCCACTTATTTCTTCTGTCACTGTCAGTAGGTAAGCCATATATTCTGACTCCCTTTTCGGGGCGTGCTGTACATTCCCATGCAGCACACAAAATGCTAGGAACAAGGACAAGACAGAATGCAGTCTTATAGATGTATTAATGAAACTCATTACTTGTTTGCAAGTTACATATAATGACAACATTTGAAAAGTATGAATAGATTACTAAATCAGAGCACAACTTTCATATTGGAGATATTAATAAATCTGATTCAAAGAATACGTAGCTTACATAGAACATGACTAGCAAGCCAACAAATTTCATATTTTAGTTAGTTTTCTGTAATTCATGATTTATACAGAGGTACCCAAAAGTTGGACTACATTATTAGCTACGGATACGAATATTCTTTAGTTAAGTAGTTACCAAAAAACAGTTTTGTGGAGCTCTGTAATCGCTTCTGTGAGTTTTTACCGATCATTTGAATCGCCCGCTCGACTTTGTTTTGGAACCATTTCGAGACGCAGGAACCACGTGACCACATAGCATTCCTACCCTCAGTTGATGCCATTCTTTCTCTCTACGGCTCTGGGTTTTCCATACAAAAAATTTAATACACACTTTTATTTTGAAAGCAAAATACGAAAATCGGAAGTGTGCTGCCGAATGTAACGTTTCATCGCACATTTGTTTTGTTTTTTTGCGTCCGAATCTTTAATGTTTACTTCATAGCGCAAATCTATTATAGCCGATTATAGCTATTGAGTTGGGACAGTTAGCTAGCTAGCTTCTTACCTTTGGTTGTCGCTCAGATGACAGATACCTGCTTCATATCAATGTGACAACCACTTACTGACGGTTCAACACCGACGTGCGCATGCACAGACACAGTCAGTTACTTTTCTGGGACCTCACTCGCTATTTTCATACTACGAACGTCGGGTGCAAGACAATGTTGCACTGCCTCCCCTGTGATAGTAAATTGCGCTCAGCTTGTTAAACTTGTTAAAAATCGTACAACAAGATGACTCTCCCGAAAGAAAACTGCCGCTCCATTAAGACTGTTGTTCAAGTTTGGTTTTAATCAGTAATTCTACAATAATCTTGAATTCAATTTTGGTTCAATCAGGCTACTACAACCCCAATCCTTAACTACAAAGACCGATAATGGCAAAAAAAACATCCAAGACAGAGACTTATTACTATTGTACATCTAGATTTGGCTATATTTTTGTAGTAACTGTCATGCTAATAAAGCTGAATTGAATTGACTGTTCTGTCAAACTAAAGACTGTTAATGACCAGAGAGATGCTTTCAGAATACATGCCCTGCCCTTGTCTCGACAGGTTCTGTGTCTCCCTCTGGAGGTGATCACTGCTATGGCAGCTCATTACCAACCATGCAGTCAGTCAGTCCAGACCAGTCCAGCCAGTAAATCAGACAGGATTATATGACACCCTCTAGTTAATAATAAAGATGTTACAGTTTAAAACCAAGGTGACAGGATAATGTTCATACAAATCATTTAATCATTGATCTTGTGGTGAAAGATGTTTTGAAAGCAAAATCGATAATTTTTAATGCAAGATGATTTTTGAGTATGATCAGTTTGGAGTTCCCGTACTAAGAGCTTTGAAACAATGCCTCATACTATTGATTCATAGCAGCAACTGTACGTTTAGGAACAAATATTAGGTTATTGAGGCAAGGTTGAAGGTTATGTTTAGAACTCTTATCACACACACAAACACACATACACCAGAATGTTATTACACACACATCTAGAACTTTCACACACACAAGCACATCAAGAACTCTTATCATATACCCACAGACACACTCACACACCCTCACAAACATCCACTCAGAAACACACACACAGACATATACGCAGACACACACCAACAGACACAAGCTTGTAAAGAAAAAATTTAAAGAGATTCTGCGAACAATTTTTTATTTCGCTAATTATTATTATTCTATATATTATTTAGTTACTTATTTTGTTTGTAGATGCATACATGTTTTATGTACAATTTCCACACAGTGACACATTTTATTTAAAGTTTTAAAATCAGCATAAAATGAAATATGAGTATGCATATAGACACATCATAACAAAGTAATAGGTATAGGAAGTAAATTGAGAAATGAGGAGAAAGAGGTATAGAAAGGAGAAAGAGGTATAGAAAGGAGAAAGAGGTATGGAGAGGAGGAAGTTGTATAGAAAGGAGAAAGTTGTATAGAAAGGAGAAAGTTGTATAGAAAGGAGAAAGTTTTATGGAAAGGAGAAAGTTGTATAGAAAGGAGAAAGTTGTAAAGAAAGGAGAAAGTTGTATAGGAAGGAGAAAGTTTTATGGAAAGGAGAAAGTTGTATGGAAAGGAGAAAGTTGTATGGAAAGGAGAAAGAGGCATGGAAATGAGAAAGTTGTATGGAAAGGATAAAGAGGTATGGAGTGGAGAAAAAGGTATGGAAAGGAGAAAGTTTTATGGAGAGGAGAAAGAGGTATGGAGAGGAGAAAGTTTTATGGGGAGGAGAAAGAGGTATGGAGAGGAGAAAGTGGCTTCATATTTAGCCCAGGTTACTATTATTTAATACTGAAATCATTACAAAAATAAAAGAAATGTATCACAGTAAAAGATGTTTTGCTCCTTCTCTCCGGTCTCCAGTCTTAGCCGTGTCCCTGCCACCTCCTGGACAGAGGGATGTTTTGCTCCTTCTCTCCGGTCTCCAGTCATAGCCTGTGTCCCTGCCACCTCCTGGACAGAGTGATGTTTTGCTCCTTCTCTCCGGTCTCCAGTCATAGCCTGTGTCCCTGCCACCTCCTGGACAGAGTGATGTTTTGCTCCTTCTCTCCATTCTCCAGTCATAGCCGCGTCCCTGCCACCTCCTGGACAGAGTGATGTTTTGCTCCTTCTCTTCGGTCTCCAGTCATAGCCTGTGTCCCTGCCACCTCCTGGACAGAGTGATGATGATGATGATTTCAGACCGAGGTGAAGCTGAGACACAATGCTCGTAGAGGGTGTAGCCTTAAAGAGCTTCAGATTGCATCCCAAAATACTCCCTAAATACTCCTGTGGTTCCTGGTCTGACCTAGTGCACTACTAAGGGTCAGGCCTGCTAGCGCACTAGTCACAAAATGGGGTGCAGTTTGGGACTTACACCTAGAGAAGACCTTAATGTCCTGCTTGTTGGTTTTGTTGCTTTTTTATTGTCCCTCCTCCCCACTGATTGGTTAGAGGACAGTCAGTCAAGTTGGTTTGGTAGTTCATCTTGCTTTAAAGCCAGGTGAGATTAGGTTTGACTCACTATGCTTCTGTGGGATCTGTTTTGTCAGGATCCTGGGTCTGTTATGTGGATTCTAACATGTGATCTGTTGTAAGGATTTTTAGTGATCCACTGTGTGATCCAACAACTTGGTAAACAGTCTCCAACATGTCCTCAAGCTGATGCTAGTTACTATGACAACAACTGCTGCTTTGGAGGCAACAAAATCTAACACACAGTTACACACACACTGACACACAGTTACACACACACTGACACACAGTTACACACACTGACACACAGTTACACACACTGACACACAGTTACACACACACTAACACAAACACACAACTGTGCTTCAAACATAAACAAACAAACTTACAAACCTTTCCTTACCTTAAGTTATAGGACTCATGAACACAGACAGACAGACTCCACCAGACCTGATATGAACAACAAAATCATCAACTACAGATGTCTCCTTCCACAGTAAGGTAGTCTAGCTGTCCAGGATAGGGTGGAGGACATCATGTGTACTGTGAACTAGTAACCAGTAGCAATGTGGCTGTTGACATCAGTAATGGCCATGATAACAGAACCAATGTAACCTTCACATCTTATTCTGGTTTTTTTTTCTTTAATGTTGCTTAACCAGTCTGACTTCCTTCGCTGTTCTAATTAACTCCCCCCCCCCCACACACACACACATACACTCACATTCACAGGGTTCAAACCAGTGGTCATGTGAAATTCACCACCCGATGGACAATGATTGAACCATTTAAGTTATTCAAAATGTACCAGTTGCATAGCTCATGTGAATGGATGTTAGGATGTGCTCTCATCTCTGTGCCCCAGTCTACCCATGCTGGTATCACAACAATCATAATCTGTTCTCCTGACAGATCAGTAAAATGGATGAGAAAAATGATGTAGTATAAAATGAAAATGCTAAAAACATGGAATAGTGTAGCATGGGTGTTTCTTCAATAAATACATTTAGGTGAGCAGCCTTCTGTTCCACTTCAAATCACTAGTCCTTTACTGTTGTTGGTGTAGTGGAGGCTTGTCAGTCAGACTCTCTTTTCTTCCTTCCTCCTTTACAGAGAAAAAGGAGGACAAGAGAGAGACAGGGAGGGAGGGAGAGTGGGAGAGGGAGGGGGGGAGAGGGGAGTGGGAGGGAGAAAGGGAGAGGGGAGAGGGAGGGAGAAAGGGAGAGGGAGGGAGAAGGAGAGTGAGGGAGGGAGAGGGAGGGAGGGGGGAGAGGGGGGAGAAATGGAGAGGGAGGGAGAGAGGGCCAACTTAGAAAGCCCCTATGGGTTTGTTCTGTTTTGCCTTTTCAACTTCGTTGTGGTTTTTTTGAAGTTGTAACCTGTACACCCACACTCATACACACACACACTCTTTCTGAAGTATATCAGCGATCTGACCTCTGACCCTGGCATCTAACCCCAATCTATAACCTCTAATCCCTGACTTTCTGTCTACTTCATCTTCTTCTCATTCTTCATGGCTGCTCCATTTCGTTTGTGCTTCCCATTAGCAACCACCCCGTTGCTATGGCAATGTCCATTGGCCTTTTCGTCAGTAACCTCATCCTCCTGCCTCTGACCCACGACATGTGACCTCAGCAGCCCTGTGATCCGGTAGCACAGGTAGCCTATCAGGGCCAGCCCTACCCCCACAACCAGCACCACATCCAATAGGAAGTACTGGTAGGTGGGCACATTGTAGACAGAGGATCGTAAGTGGCTGGCGCCATGGTGACGTAGGATGTAGCTAATCCAATAGGCAGCTCTTGTTACCGGATGCCCTGGTTGGTCCTTATGAATAGAGGAAAGCACCAGTGCACGTTCGCGATACCTGCAACACAGTTCAATTCATCACAGGCATATAGAGAAAACTCCATTGAGCTTGTTTTTTTTACTGTCTGCCAATCCAGCCTGTAGTGGATAAATGGTGCAGTTCCACACAGAGACACCAGATGGCAGTGATGACCACTAACTGGCACATGTCGCCTACAACACTAACAAGTGCATCAAAAAGCCTATTCAAGTTTGTGCCAGTAGCTTAATCACTGAACGCAAATTCTTAGACAAAAGCATCAAAACCGTAACCATGCCTTAAACAAAGGCATCAAAAGTACAAACAATTTGCCATTTATTTGCAATTCTGCAACACACTTTGCACTTTTATTTTTATTTCTGGGTCTTCACAGTAGCATTTTATGTTGATTACTATTTTTGATAAAAGTATACAAGTGTGCGGTTAATGTTGTTCTATATAGTACATAAGTGTGTTGTTGCTGCTTTTGTAGAAAAGGAACATTTTGAGTGAGGAACAGAAGGATTACATTTAAGAGACCACATTTATTTGGCTAGGTCAAGGTTCCATTTTGTGCCCTATCCTCCTTTCACTGTATATGCTGCCCTTAGGGTCCATGTAAGAAACATATAAGAAACACAATATTCCAAATGTACAAATCTATTTTTAAGTTAAGATTCTGTGTAGCCATTGTTGGACTGCTTAAAGGACATAAAAACTTGGATTGGATTGGATCTAAACTTTCTCACTCTTAATGAAAGTAAAACAGAGATTATATTTGGATGAGTTGACTTGTTGGGTGATCCTTTGGGTACCCTGGGCCCTTTATCCTCTCACAGTCCTCTAGGTACGCTGGACCCTTTATCTTCTCACAGTCCTTTGGGTACTCTGGGCCCTTTATCCCCTCACAGTCCTTTGGGTACTCTGGGCCCTTTATCCTCTCACAGTCCATCTTTTGTTAAGAATCTTGGTGTTATATTAGATAGCTCCTTAAGACTTGATAGGCAAATTAGTTCCGTTGTCAAAACTAGCATTTTCCAGGTAGGACTTTTTGTTAGAGATAGTTTTGATAGGTTAAGGCCTTTCTGTCTCACAAAGATTTTGAGATAGTTATCCATGCTTTTATTACTTCTAGGCTAGATTATTGTAATTCTTTGTACCTGGGTGTAGAACAGTCATCTCTTCATCGTCAGCAGTTAGTCCAAAAAGCAGGTGCTTTTAACTGGGAAAAGAAAGCGTGAACATATAACACCAGTCTTGGCCTCTCCCCACTGGCGTCCTGTCCGCTTCAGGAATTATTTTTAAATGTTATTATTTGCTTTCAATGTTTTAAATGGGGTGGCGCCCCTTATCTGTCTGAACTCCTACACCACCTTAATCCTATTAGAGCTCTGAGGTAGACCAACCAGATGCTGTTGGATGTCACAAGATCCAGGCACAATAATAGAGGTGACGAAGCCTTTTTGTTGTGTGTTCCAATCCTCTGGAACCATTTACCTTTCCACATTTGGGCTGCACAGACCCTACACAATGGGCTGCACAGACCCTCTACACAATGTTAAGGCACCTTTTTGCTTTGGCTTTTAATCCCAGCTGACCTTGATGTCTGATTTCCTGTGCTGTGCACTTTGGTCAACCATGGTTGTTTTAAATGTGCTATATAAATAAACCTGACATTGACAATGACATTGATTGAAAGTTGAACCCTTCTGTTTCTCAGTCAAAACTGTGCCTGGTACCTGCTGTGGTTAATTACTGTATGAAGCGCCTGGTACCTGCTGTGGTTAATTCATGTATGTAGCGCCTAGTACCTGCTGTGGTTAATTCATGTATGTAGCGCCTGGTACCTGCTGTGGTTAATTACTGTATGAAGCGCCTGGTACCTGCTGTGGTTAATTACTGTATGTAGCGCCTGGTACCTGCTGTAGTTAATTCATGTATGTAGCGCCTGGTACCTGCTGTGGTTAATTACTGTATGTAGCGCCTGGTACAGCGTGTCCTCCGTCATGCTCTTCCAGTGAAGCAGGACCCCCATCCCTTTGGCCTCCACCCGGGTCATGGTGTCGTAATGATCCCCAAACAAAGGAATCCCCACCACAGGAACCCCATGATACATGGCCTCATAGATACTGTTTAGACCTCCGTGGGAGAGGAACGCCACAATGTGGGCATGGCCTGAACAGCAGGAGAAAGAGGAGAAGGAAGGAGAGAGGAGAGGGAGGAGGAGGGGAAGAGTGAGGAGGAGTAGGAGCCAGGAGAGGAATGAGGAGAGGGAGAGGAGGAGAAGGGGGTAGAGAAGAGAGGGAGGGGGAGGAGGGGGAGAGAGAACAAAAGAAGGGAGCAAGGGAGTTGGAGCAAGGAGAGGTTAGTTTGGAGGAGTAGTGTGAGGAGGGCTGTGTTTGTGTGTGTTGTGTTAAAAGCTAAGCAGGCAAGGCGACATTCCTAACAATGTTTACGTGCTTTAGTGTGCGTGTCCATATTCCTTTCATAGTGCATACCAATATGACCCTAGCCTTTTCCCTGTTTAAACTAGTGTACTACTATGACCCCTAGCCTTAACCCTTTCCCTGTTTAAACTAGTGTACCACCATGACCTCTAGCCTTAACCGGTTCTGTGTTTAAAGTAGTGCACTACTATGACGAGAAAAAAATATGTTGCTTGTCTGAAGTGAGACAAGGTGAGATAATGTTTCCGTGTGTTTGTTTGTCTGTGAATCATTGTGTTAATTTGTCTAATGAGTAATGTATTTGTCTTTCTCACCCCTTCCTCATCCAGTATCAATCAATCATATTTAGTTAAAAAGCCCTGTTTACCTCAGCAGTTGTTACAAAGTGCTTTTACAAAACACTCTGAAAACCCAGGGAGTACCCAACAACAGTGTTGAAGCACAGAGTCTATAAAGCCTAATGTAGGTCACTAACATGACCAGATGGACATGACAGGGACAGTCCAGGGTGGGATGATAGGGGGTCAGCAGACTGGGGGGGTCAGCAGACTGGGGGGGTCAGCAGACTGGGGGGGTCAGCACACTGGGGGTCAGCAGACTGTTTCTGACCCTCCATCCCTCTTCTACCCCTTCCTCCCTCTTGTCTCTCCACATCTTCCTCACCTCCTTTCTCAAATAAAGAGGAAAGGGAGGACAAAGAGCTTCTGGGATGCAATGTGGTGTTTGTGTGTGAGGGTGTGTCTCTGCTTCCTCAGGGGAGGACGGACCTGTTCTTCTAGTTAGGTTAGTATTGGTAGATCCTTCTTCATATAAAGCAGATGACAGGCTATCAGACAGGTACATTTCTAATGCTAATAAGAGGGACATTAGCTTGAAACATGTTGCAATGAGAGAGAAAACACTGAGGAGCATGTAGGTTCTTACCCAAGAGATCGTTCTGGGGCATCCAATTCACCAGCTTGGTGTTGTTCCCTAGGTTAGTGGGCGGAACCCCCGAGAACCTAAAGACAAACAGATGGATAGACGGTAGAACCCAGAGCAGACTGTAAAACCCTAGAATTAAAGGTAATGTTAACTCAAATTAAACGAATCCTGTATCTGTAATCTGTAAATCAGGTGAAACTGATACTGGATCTGTAAAAAGTGGGAACTGATCCTAGATTTGTACCTGAAGGAAACGTATCTTAGATCTGTAACTATGGAAAACTGACGTTCAGAAGCTCAGCCTACAGGGAGTTGGGATGCAAAATAGCATGTTGGTGCCAAGACAACTACCTCAGCCTGAAAGTCAGGAAGGATGTGGTTGTTGACTTCAGCAGGACAAGGAGGAGGTGTTCTTAACCCAACAGGGCATTAGTGGTGACGACAGACAGCATTTGCATTAATATTGTCAACAAGGACTATTCACTGTGGTCAGCCTGTCAGTCTGGGTTCTGATCCTCCTAACATTATGGATACATTATTAATATCAGCCGTTCAGTCTGGGTCCTGATCCTCCTAACATTATGGATACATTATTACATCAGCCTGTCAGTCTGGGTCCTGATCCTCCTAACATTGAGAATACGTTATTATTTTTAGCCTGTCAGTCTGGGTCCTGATCCTCCTAACATTATGGATACATTATTACATCAGCCTGTCAGTCTGGGTCCTGATCCTCCTAACATTATGGATACATTATTACATCAGCCTGTCATTCTGGGTCCTGGTCCCCCTATCATTATGGATACATTATTACATCAGCCTGTCAGTCTGGGTGCTGGTCCTCCTAACATTATGGATACATTATTACATCAGCCTGTCAGTCTGGGTCCTGATCCTCTTAACATTATGGATACATTATTACATCAGCTTGTCAGTCTGGGTGCTGGTCCTCCTAACATTATGGATACATTATTACATCAGCCTGTCAGTCTGGGTCCTGGTCC
>JACXGK010014744.1:0-11223 GCA_016801125.1 Novumbra hubbsi
GTCCATAGAAACCTAGTGACAGCCGGTGCTCAGTGGTGGAGGACAGTAGTTACTGTTGTAAGTGTCCATAGAAACCTGGTGACAGCCAGGATACATCCTCTGCTGTGCTTTTCTGATGATGGAGTTGGTGTTTTGCTCCCACTTGAGGTCCGGGGTGATGATGATGCCCAAGCAGAAGGACTCCGCGATGATGACTGAGGAGTCACACATCTCCACTGTCTTCAGAGCGTTGAGCTCCAGATTGTTCTGTCTGCACCAGTTTACCAGGTGGTCAATCTCCCACCTGTAGGCGGTCTCATCCAACCAGAGATGAGCCCAATGAGGGTGGTGTCATCTGTGAACGTCAGGAGCTTGACGGATTGATAACTGGAGGTGCAGCTGCTGGTGAAAGGGAGAAGAGCAGAGGGTAAAGGACGCAGACTTGAGGGGATCCGATACTGATGGGCAGGGAGTCAGAGACATGTCTGCCCAAGCTTCACACACTGCCTCTGGTCAGACAAGAAGTCTGTGATCCATCTGCAGGTGGATTCAGGCACTTGCAGCTAGGAGAGCTTGTGTTGCATCAGAGCTGGAATGATGGTGTTAAAAGCAGAGCGGAGGTCCTCAAACAGGATCCTGGAATAGGTTCCTGAGGAGTCCAAGGGGGGGGGGGCATGTTTACTGAGCTAAACATAAACATATGAGTTGAACATAACATTTCAGCTGAACATAACATATGAACTGAACCTAACCTTTGAGCTGAACATAACCCTTTGAACTGTATTGAACAATAATTATTTAACTTAAAGCAAACTTGAATAATATAAATTACTTGACAAGAGTTTAAACTTGGATATTTGTTTATGTTTTAATAATATTTATATTTTTTCTGGCAAATGTTATCCAAATGAGCTTTTCCATCTTTTTGACCAGAAATCGAAGGCTTTGTTTATCGCTTATTTTAGGATGGAAGACTCCTCTCTTCAATTTGACACCAAATTCTATGCTCCTCTGAACTTTAAATTGTTTTGCTCATGGATCCCTTTACATAAAAAAACCCATGAGGCACCTCAGGTGGTAAGGGCGGTATCCAAGATAAGAACAGCCCTTAGGCTTGCTGACTTACACACCACAACTTCTTTGGTCTTGTTGCTTTAATATAGGCTAGTGTTTCTGTGCTACTCAGTGTGTTCTGTCGTTGGTTGTCCAGCAGGCAGAATATGGCCGACAGAGTGCCCTGGTGGTGGGCGTTCATGGGGGGCTCCAAGAGGAAGGCTGTTACTAAGGACAACCCAACAGCCACCCAGACCCTCGACACTGAGTCAAGTAAGTCAAACTTTATGGTCCTACATATAAATAACAGAGTTGAAACCATGCATTATTATTATTTTATTATTATTATAAGTATGAAAAGGTTTATACTTAACTATGGAGCAACTGGATTAGAATCTTTTAAATGACTTAAAAATAAAATGTAAAGGACCGTCAGACCAGGCATAACGTTTAAAGATTCATAGCCAGTAGGTCTTCAGGATGAAAGGAAGAATATCGGCTGTTCAGAGAGGAATCAGATTGCAGACAAATGCAGGAGGGTTAGAGTCAGACTGGACAGCCTTCACTGGCTCCTCCTCACACAAAGGAGCAGATACCAGTCAAGCCCACGCCCTTCTACGGCCCTGTCCAGCTCTCCTTGTGTAACAGCCCGTCTTCTGGGATCTCCTCCATGCTTTTAAACCTGTACTGGGAGACAGGAAGAACAAGAAGAGAGCCATTGTCTGTGGCCACCACCTGCAAAACCATTTCCTTTTTTGGGTTGTCTTGCTGTTGCCTCTACAGTCCATCTTTTGTCACTTTAATTTGCAAAACAAGTGACATTGATTTAGAATTGCTTATGTTTCCTAACCAGACAGATTGATAACCCTGAAGTTAAATTGGTGTTATACTATAATGATTATGTGTCCACTGTATACATTTTGAGCAGTGTAGATACCCTGAGATGTTATTATAGATGTTCTTATTATAGATGTTAGTACATTACCAAATTCTGGTGTACTTGGTATTTTTTAATGCTTTCTTTCTATTCTCTTTGGTGGTTCAGCTGCAACATCCCAACTCCCAACAGACCAACCACCGCAAAATCAACCTTCATTACAGGAGCCAGCAAAGCCCCAGTCAGCAGTTAGTGAAGGCAGCAGTCTCTTCACCGAGGAGTTTGTGGATGACTCCCAGTTCGAGTCAGTCTTTAACGAGCAGACGTGCCGCAGGAACATGAGGGTGTCCCGGTCAGGCCGCTTCAAGGAGAGGAAGAAGGTCCGCTCCAGCCTTCCCACAGCCGAGCAGGACCGAGCTGGAACCCCGAGGACAGGGGATGCTAGATAATGGAGAGTAACAGCCGATCGTCACTCTGGACTTCTTGTTAGGATAATGAGGATAATGTGGATGAAGATGAGGAGTGGATGAAGATGTGACTCTCTGACAATGATGAAGAGTGTAGCCTGAGGGTTTCTCTCCCAGATTAAATTCCATCCCAGATAATCTGAAATATTCTGGGGAAGAAATAAATTGCCTGGTTGGAAGTTAAATATTTAAGAATTTCAGCTTTTTTATGGACAGTAAGAGGGGTCTGCTCATAAACGTACTACAGAGCCATCCTACTTCTTCACTAGATTGATTTGTGTGGGAAAACCATGTTTAATATACTTGTGAAACTTTGAGAAAGAAGAAGCTGCAATTAAGTCATACTCTGTGAATGTCTTGTCTGTTGACATGATGTCTGTTGACAAGATAACAGACTACAGACAGCAGGGCGGCAGGTGTAGTGACAGCTTGATGAAAATACTGATCTGACCTGGTTTAAAGGATGAAATCAATATAATGTGTCTTTGCTTATGAATCAATAGAATGTGTCTATATATAGAATGTGTCTATAAATCAATAGAATGGGTCTTTGCTTATGAATCAATAGAATGTGTCTATATATAGAAGGTGTCTATAAATCAATAGAAATTGTCTATATATAGAATGTGTCTATAAAACAATAGAATGTGTCTATATATAGAATGTGTCTATAAATCAATAGAATGTATCTTTGCTTATGAAATCCTGAAAAGATCAGTGACAACACTTCCATAAGGAAGGAAGGAAGGATGAATGAAGAAATGAAGGAAGACATTCTGATGACTGAAACACTTGCCGTGTGCATTTTATCTGCAATAATTATGTTTTTTATTAACCAATGTGTTTTAAAAACATCCAGACTTTAGCAGCTTTTCCAAACCAACAATATACCGCTATTCACATTCCAGGAAATGTTATATTATTTATGAGATGTTAACATAATATGTGTAAAATTTTATATATGAAGGATATAATATTGTTTTCTCAAATCAATTAATTGTTTAAGATTCCATTTATGATTTTCGAGTGTTAGAAGGGAACAATTTTAGGTGTAATTAAATGTTTGTGCTTAGCGTTGTGTAAACGTGATATAGTCACACACTGTCTAGGACATAGACGATCATGTGGACCTGATGTTAGTGCACTACTTTAGACCCATGTTCCCTATGTAGTGCCCTACGTTAGACCATTTGAATTGGAACCTTGTTCCCTACGTAGTGCACTACATTAGACCACAGTTCTTTGTGCTACAGTTGTACGTTACTAAAGCCAGTCCAACATAGTGCCTTATGTGTTGGCAATAGGGAGTGACTTGGGACACTGACTTCACTGTACTGTAAGTGGATCTGTTACATTAACCTTTTATACTGGAATGAAGGCTACAGAACATGAATATATGTATGACTGACAAACAAATAAACAGTGATCAAATAAACAGTGATTAAATAAACAGTGATCAGCTTGTGCATACATTGTGTATATAGTGTGTGCACATTATGTTGGTGCTGTTACATTGGTGTGTCATTCATAACCACATGGTCGCATTACTGCATTCCAGTGTCTTTCACTGATGTACGTAGAAAAGGTGTGTGTGTGTGTGTGGAAGAGGTGTGTGTGCGCGTCTGTACATTCCTGTCGATCACCATGACAGTTACTCTACGTATTAGAAGGAACCCTTCAACATCCTTGTATGAGACGTTGAAGGGTTCTCAGGTATCAGCCGTCACATGCTCAGCATTTAGACCATAAAGGCATTCCAAATGGCGCCCTATTCCCTAGATAGTGTACTACTTTAGACCAGGGCACACTGGGGATAGGCTGTTATTTGGGATGTAGTCAATGCAGGCCATCTTCTCTGATGTTGTATTGAATGTACGCAGTGACACTAGAGTCAGTTTAAGTGTCTGTTAAATGGTCTGAAATACACCTGCAGAGTTGACATGTTGCTTTAACGTGAAACCTGTTCGGTGAACATTATAGAGGTTGGAATGTTTCTTGAAAACAGCATAACTTACAGCACTGAGCTTCTTTTAGGATGGTAGTGTGGACTAAAATTAATCATGTCAATGAATAGGTAATCTGAGTAAATCAACTTGGTGAAATAAAATATGTTAAATATTGAATTCATTACAGTACATGCTGACCATTAGATTTTTGACGCCAGCCTACACTGATTACTTTAGTTTTACGCTTCCATTTATCTATTTATCTAAGAGGAATTATTCGCGTAGGGTTTAGTGTAGTGTTTAGTATGTACCACTAGGGGGGAGATATGTCTCCAGTAGCCAACATCAGCGGCCTTCTGTACTGTACTTAATAAAATAGGTACAAGCGCATTGATCTTGGCATTACGTTTACGTGAACATAATGAATATAATATTTCTCAATCCTCCCGCTTTTTCACATTGCACGTATAGCCAGCAACACTCGGTGTTAACCATGGTCGCTTGTCTGAGGGGGTAATTGGTCTTTGTAATGCATGAGGACAGCAAATACCTAAGCCCAATACCCCCTTATCAGCTTAATGTATTTCCACCCAAAACATGCTGTTTTACAATGACAGGTGGCATGGGTGGGAATATTTCTTGCATATGTAGTTCCTGCTGGAGGAGGGCGGGGAGGTCCTTGGATATTTGTTGCCCCCTGGGGGGCTTTGGATTCTGGAGGCGACAAGGTGTGGCTAACTAGTTCACGTCGGTAACTATTTTGATTTCAATACATTGTAGGATGTGTTAGATATTAGCCTAAATAGAAACCACGGAAACAAAAAGCTGCTTTAACCTACATAGCCTAACTAGCGACACTTAAGTCTTTTTGTTAGTTGTTTTACGTCTACTTTTGCCTGTATTTAATGAGACATTTTGAGTGGTCAGACAGCAGCAAACTTCAGAATATAGTTTCTTTCTGAAATGACCAACTCTTTAACGGACTTCGGACCAACCTCTCTGTCAACAAACTGAGTGAAAACAACTCTGTCGCCGGACTAATTATAGTACTTGAAAGCGACGTCAGTAACCGTATATCTCTGGGTCAGTGTGGCTGCGCTGCAACTCAGAACTGACTTATCGGGCTTCAGGAGAAATTCAGCCTGTTAATAAGGTACGTTGGCCGTGGTCCTTTGAAATGTTTTTAAAATATATATAAATTACTCTATTTATAGTGGGCTTAATGTATTTGCTTGGTCCTTTTATTTGACCGTTACATATGTTTTGGGTTAATTAGAGCGAGTAGTCCCGATAAGCGTGGCCTCATCTTCAGAAACAGCCAGAATAGTTTGAATATCTCAAGCGACCGCCTTGAAAATAATATGATTTTACGTCATATTATTGCGGACGTCGTAGTTTGTTGCCATAGCAACATGACACCTGCCTTACGCATTGATGGGTTCGTTACGGTTAATTAAAGGGAAGGTTTTAATTTGCGCGCTGGACAACCTGTTTCGGCTTCTTGCAGTCAACAAGTATATCCTGATAGACAACGGCTCGACTGAATGTGTATGAAAACCTGTTCGCTCTACTTTACAATATACAGTAACTGGTTGCGCCTTCTTGAAGTAAACAAGAATATCCTGATCGGCTAAGGTTTGAATGTGTATGCAATTGCAAATATTCTTTCTCACTTGATTCTGGAGCATAGGCTGTGCCTAAAAGCTCGTGAATGAAATCCTAAAGCGTCTAATACAATTATTGGTAATAATAAGGCGATTACCTTGTGTTGCAAAATGCATGCTTTGGCTTCACTTTGTGTTCTTGTATGTGTGTGCTGCAGTAGGTTGTTTCAGCAGCTGGGCCTTGTACCTTATGCTGTAACTAGGGATTCGTCACAAATGACTCCTCATTCACAATAGGCAGTATTGCAGTAGGCTACTTTTAACAAGGGGCCATATTGAAATTGTGTAATTTTAGCTCCTTATAAAATGAACCAGAGGGTTCCTCCTGGTGTAGTGGGACCTGGGTTCCTCCTGGTGCAGGACAATGCCCAGCCTCATGTTACCAGAGTGTGTAGTCAGTTCCTGGATAACGAAGGCATCGATGCCATTGACAGGCCCTCACAGTACCCAGACCTGAATCCAATTGAGAACCTCTGGGACGTTATGTATCGGTGCATCCAACACACTGTGACAGTCAGAGAAACACACACACTGTGACAGTCATAGAAACACACACTGTGACAGTCATAGAAACACACACTGTGACAGTCATAGAAACACACACTGTGACAGTCAGAAAAACACACCCAGTGACAGTCAGAGAAACACACACAACCAGTGACAGTCAGAGAAACACAAACACAATGCTCACATTCTGGTATTAATGTCCGTTACAATCAGATTAGGGAAACTTCATGTCTCACATTTGGGCTGAACATTGACAACATAGTGAGGTTCTGTTCTTGTGTTATTTGACTGTTGCTAAGCAAAGCTAATTTCACCAAACATACGCCTGAACCAAGGATGAACAGAACCCTCCCTCTCCTTCTTCCTCCCTGCTCCTGGAAGGATCTGGCTGAAATGATTTGTGACCAACAATAAATAATTGCTGAGATCTACAAAAAGCGAAATATTCCAACCAAGAGTCTCAAAAAGGATTGAATATTGCACTTAATTCTGCAGGTGTGTATCTGTTGCTTTCTAAAAATGTTTCTGCAAAACAGTCTTGGGTTAAGGTATGGAAGAAGAAAGGCCGACATAACAAGAGTCAAGAAGGAAGCAGAAGAAGAAGCAGCAAAGAAGAAAAGAGAAGAAGTAATAAAAGAAGAGGAAGAAAGAGAAATCAAAGACAAGGGAGTTGAGAAAGGACAGGATCAGGAGGAGACGTGGCTGATTGTGGAAGCTGTTAAAAGGTTTTTATTTCTCTTACGTAAATTACAGTATTGCTGGAGGCAAATTCTTGGGAAATGTGGCAGTTTACAAAAATTCGGTTTAAAAAAAGTTCCTGCGCATAAAACATGTGTTCTTATATACTTGAACCAAATCTTGTTCCAAAAACGTGTATTCCTAAAGGGTTCTTGCTATGGAAATGAATGGTCCTCATTCTCCAACCATTCTCAAGGAGAAAATTCTTCCTACAAGCCACTTACGTAGTTTCTACAAAGATTCTGTCATTCACTAATGTTTTCTTATTTGGGAGTTACGCACTCAAGACCACACTTACGCACATTCAAATGATGACATTTTTGTGCCAAAAACGTTTTCTTAACTACTACGGTTAGGGTTAGGGTTAGTACTTCTTTATAAAATAATGGCTCAACATTGGTTTGAATATTTCGCTAGACACCATTAAGCATTGTGTTAAACGAACTAACATTTCTTATGAAATTTACATCCACCAAAAATACCATTTATGAACTGTATGGCTTTTGCCACTGGTCTTTATAATATAACAATCCAGTAATACTAGTATCTTACTACTTAGTCATAAGAGTTGAGTGAAAAGACAAGAGAATTGTTTAAACCCCTCCTCTTTTACTGCGCTATAGGGCCTATGTGTGATTCCTTTTGTGCACACGGCCTTGCAGTCTAATGCCCTTTAATGGGGATGGGCAGGGCGTTTACTCCTGCTAATGACCAATAACTAACACGCACTTTCAATTTACCAGAACATATAGCTTACCAGGGAAATGGGATTCATAATTATAAGAACATATAGCTTACCAAGGAAATGGGATTCATAATTATAAGAACATATAGCTTACCAGGGAAAAGGGATTCATAATTATAAGAACATATATCTTACCAGGGAAAAGGGATTCATAATTATATGAACATGTCGCTCAGGAACAAATTGAGAGACCACTGCAATTTTTTTTGGAAAGGAACAAATTGCCGGTGCCGGGGGGTTTGTGCGAACTGGGGTTTGAGAAACGTCAGGAATCTTCATGTTGGACGATACATTTGACAGCATTTTCTTCCGTGGTTGAAGAAGCATTTTCCCTGTGAGGCTGAAGGACTGACCGACTGCTAGTTAGTTCGTAGACAATAGAGGTCATTGTTTAAGTCGTGTGAGGCTCCTCTCATACGCCATACCACAGATGCACACACACACCGGCCTTACAACAGATGCACACACACACAGATAATGAGCATAAGGGCTGATTGATTCATGTTATTCCACATCAGTTAACCCACAGATTAAGAAGCTTATTGTAACAGTCTTAAATATATACATGTTGGGGAGTTTATCATTCAACCAATCCTCTGGTGAAATATTCACTTGGTTGCATGCTGCGGAAAGTGATGACCCATACTAAAAAACTGACAAGCACTACTCTGGAGAGGAAAGACTTTTGTTACTTCCTGCAACTCATGTTAAAAGCACTTCCTGTCTGGAGAGGATTGAGGTTGGCTCCGGCTGGCTGCTTCGAGTACGTGAACAATGGCATTCATGTAGGATCAACATTTTCTTGGCATAATCCAAGAAAGTAGTTGCAAAGTTAGGTTAGGAAAGGTACAGTTCTGTGTTCTGCAGGCCGAGATTCTGTTCTGTGTTCTGCAGGCCTGAGATTCTGTTCTGTGTTCTGCAGGCCTGAGATTCTGTTCTGTGTTCTGCAGGCCTGAGATTCTGTGGCCAGACATGCCCGCCCCTCCTCCCCCCCCTCCTCCCGCTCCTCCACCTCCCCCCTGCGCTGCCCACCCACCTCAGGTAAGGTACACACTCACACACTCTTTGTGTCAACCACCTGGCAGCTATTTGCATTATTCACTTCAGGTACAGTTACACACACACACAACCTCAAGGTAACACACAGCAGTGTGGGTTGATCTTCTCGCTGGTCTTTACAGAACCAGTACCTTTTAGACATTTACAAAACAAGTATCTCTTTAACCATTATGACCAGAGACATCTATATTATGTTATTCACTATGACCAGAGACATCTATATCATGTTATTCACTATGACCAGAGACATCTATATCATGTAATTCACTATGACCAGAGACATCTATATCATGTTATTCATTATATCCAGAGACATCTATATCATGTTATTCATTATATCCAGAGACATCTATATCATGTTATTCATTATGACCAGGCATCTATATCATGTTATTCACTATGACCAGAGTCATCTATATTATGTTATTCACTATGACCAGAGACATCTATATCATGTTATTCACTATGACCAGAGACATCTATATCATGTAATTCACTATGACCAGAGACATCTATATCATGTTTTCACTATGACCAGAGACATCTATATCATGTTATTCATTATATCCGGAGACATCTATATCATGTTATTCATTATGACCAGGCATCTATATCATGTTATTCACTATGACCAGAGACATCTATATTATGTTATTCACTATGACGAGAGACATCTATATCATGTAATTCTCTATGACCAGAGACATCTATATCATGTTATTCACTATGACCAGAGACATCTATATCATGTTATTCATTATATCCAGAGACATCTATATCATATTATTCATTATGACCAGGCATCTATATCATGTTATTCACTATGACCAGAGACATCTATATCATGTTATTCACTATGACCAGAGACATCTATATTATGTTATTCATTATGACCAGAGACATCTATATCATGTTATTCACTATGACCAGAGACATCTATATCATGTTATTCACTATGACCAGAGACATCTATATCATGTAATTCACTATGACCAGAGACATCTATATCATGTTATTCACTATGACCAGAGACATCTATATCATGTTATTCATTATATCCAGAGACATCTATATCATGTTATTGATTATGACCAGGCATCTATATCATGTTATTCACTATGACCAGAGACATCTATATCATGTTATTCACTATGACCAGAGACATCTATATTATGTTATTCACTATGACCAGAGACATCTATATTATGTTATTCACTATCACCAGACATCTATATCATGTTATTCAATATGACCAGAGACATCTATGTCATGTTATTTATTATGACCAGACATCTATATCATGTTATTTATTATGACCAAACATCTATATCATGTTATTTATTATGACCAAACATCTATAATCATGTTATTTAATATGACCAGACATCTATATACCACGTCTATGCGTTGTGTCTGAGATGTCTATGAGCCATAGTCATGTGACCTGACCGGGAACAATTCTGTTCTTTCTTCATCGCACTCTGTGGTTCTTCTCGTAGACCCTGACAGAACCCTCTAATCCCCAGAATAATGTGAGGGCTGGAGGAGAAGGAGGAAGGAACGCCTTGCTGGCAGACATCCAGAAAGGAGCGAGGTTAAAGAAGGTTGCACAGATCAACGACCGTAGTGCCCCTGTCGTTGATAGTGAGTACATACACTCATGCACACAAACACACACACACACACACACACAACAACAACTTTTTAGTTGCCTTATGTTCAAACTGAAGTCAATTACCACAGAGACATAACAGAGAGTAATAGTGACATAGCAAATAAAGAGAGACATTTACCACAGTAACATAGCAGAGAGAGAAACGTCCCCCAGTGAAATAGCAGAGAGAGACTTCACCCACTATCAACTAGCCCTAAACTTAGCAAGGAGTTGCTTATCAACAGACATTTTGTTGGCAGAAACCAGGACAGAAACACAGAGAACACAGACTGACAGAAACCAGGACAGGAACACAGAGAACACAGACTGACAGAAACCAGGACAGGAACACAGAGAACACAGACTGACAGAAACCAGGACAGGAACACAGAGAACACAGACTGACAGAAACCAGGACAGGAACACAGAGAATACAGACTGACAGAAACCAGGACAGGAACACAGAGAACACAGACTGACAGAAACCAGGACAGGAACACAGAGAACACAGACTGACAGAAACCAGGACAGGAA
>JACXGK010014745.1:0-11283 GCA_016801125.1 Novumbra hubbsi
AGAGACAAGCAAGGTACTGGGCTGGGGCTAGGAAACAAGGACTATGAAACGCTGGATACGCTGTACTGGACAAGACGATCTGGCACTGCCAGCTGGGGACACAGGGACTAAATACACAGACAGTAATGGGAAATAGACAACACCTGGTGGGAGGGGGTGGAGACAAGAGAACAGGTGAAACACATTAGGGCGTGACAGACTGCACAAGTTTCCTTGCAGGAAACTATGGTTAACAGAAAAAGAACAATGATTTCAAGCCACACCCTCCTTTTAAAGCTTCCAGTCTGTTATTATAACTCAATCAGTTGTGACAGAGTGATCGCCAGCTCTCCCCTGTGTTAACTAGAAGGTTTACTGACATGATGTCAGCTGGTTCTTTTGTGGCAGGGCTGAAATGCAGTGGAAATGTTTTATGTGGGATCAAGTAAATGTTCATGGCAAAGAGGGACTTTGCAACTAATTTCAATTAATCTGATTACTGTTCATGACATTCTGGAGTATATGCACATTTCCATTATAAAATCTGAGGCAGCAGACTTTGTGAAAATGTATGTTTGTCTAATTCTCAAAACTTTTGGCCATGACTGTACTTGATGGACATGTCACGTCATGGCTGGGGGCCCCCGGGCATTTTTGGTCCCTCGGGCTCACAGCCAGGACGTGTCGTGTATGCTGCTGTTCAGGGCTCCCCAGCTGTTATCAGTTATCAGTTAAGCTTAGTTATGTTCCACACCCGGTATGGTTTATTGTTTGTGCCTATGCCTTAGTTTGCGGCCGTTTTCACATTTTGTTTGTTTTCTTAGTTGTACTGTGGATATGCTACATGTTCTTACGCAGGGGTCTTAAACCGGTTCCACGGAGGGCCGAGTGTCTGCAGGTTTTAGTTTTTTCCTGTAAATTGGTTCCAGGTTCAGACCTAAATTACCAGATGAAGGTAGACCTAACCAATTAGTGACATAATTAATCAATCAAGTAAAAGGTGAGAGTGAAAACCTGCAGACACTCGGCCCTCCGTGGAACCGGTTTGAGACCCCTGTTCTTACGTAAGTTAATTCACAGTTTGTTTTATGTTTCGTTATACATTTTTGCTGTTAATTACAGCCCCTTTTATTTCCGTGTACAGTTCATGTTTGTTTTGTTTGAATAAATTCACAGTTTCACTTAAAATGCATGCGTTTGGTTCCAACCTGCACTACGGCCGTGACAAAATAAACAACCTGAAAACGGAACCAGCTACATTTCGTGAGCAGCATCGGACGAGAGGGGAGTATACATGGAATGGAGATTGGGGATCAGACTCCCTCTCCTCCGATGATTCAGGGGCAGAATATAAAGACTGGGACCTCCCCGATGATGATCCAGGCTGGGGTGTCATGGGGGGGTGGAGAAATCCACCTTTCACTCTGGCTCCATGGGTCACCTCAGCACCCTGCACATCTGCACCCCAGTGGCACCCCAACATTTTCGGGGGGGGGGCTAACAGGGTCCCCTGGGGTGCCATGGCTGGAACCTGAGGGGAGGTCTCGTACGTCTGACTACATGTTCCTGCCTACGCAGGACACGCGCTCCCGTCTGTCTCCCTTGAGTGGGCTGGCCAGGCGCCCCAGACAGGATCCTGGCACACAGGCTGCTTCCGCCCAAGCGTCTGCTCGTTGCCCCGCCGGCGCCCCAGGTCCTGCCCGGCGAACCGCAGTTGCCCCAGGTCCTGCTAGACGGCCTGCCGTCCCGGCACCTGGCCCACGACGCGCCTTCGTCCCGGCACCTGCCCCACGACGCGCCTTCATCCCGGCACCTGCCCCACGACGCGCCTTCATCCCAGCACCTGCCCCACGACGCGCCTTCGCCCCGGCACCTGCCCCACGATGCCCTTCGTCCCGGCACCTGCCCCACGGGCCAGTCCCCCGTTGCCTGCCCTTCGGGCCAGTCCCCCATTGCCTGCCCCTCGGGCCAGTCCCCCGTTGCCTGCCCCTCGGTCCAGTCCCCCGTTGCCTGCCCCTCGGGCCAGTCCCCCGTGTTCTGCCCCTCGGGCCAGTGCCACGTGGCCTGCCCCATGGGTCGCCAAGGACTACATGCCCCAAGCCTCAGAGGCCGAGCCGCCACCTCTGACTCCTCCGGCCGAGCCACCACCTCTGACTCCCCCGGCCGAGCCGCCGTCCACCCGCCCTTCGTTGTTTTCTGGGTCTTGCGTTCTGGAGCCCGCGCCTTGGGAGGGGGGCTCTGTCACGTCCTGGCTGGGGGCCCCCGGCCATCTTTTGTGCCTCGGCCTCACAGCCAGGACGTGCCGTGTAGAGGTGCCTCTAGGCACCTCTATGCTGCTGTTCAGGGCTCCCCAATCGGAGACAGCTAATATCAGTTGAGCCTACTTAAGCTTAGTTATGTTCCACACCTGGTGTGGTTTATTGTTTGTGCCTATGCCTCAGTTTGCGGCTGTTTTCACATTTAGTTTGTTTTATTAGTTGTACTGTGAATACGCTACATGTTCTTACGTAAGTTAATTCACAGTTTTTCTTTTATGTTTCGTTATAAATTTTTGCTGTTAATACAGCCCTTTTTATTTCCGTGTACAGTTCGTGTTTGTTTTGTTTTGTTTGAATAAATTCACAGTTTCACCTAAAAATGTACGCGTTTGGTCCCAACCTGCACTACGGCCGTGACAGGACAGGAGTATTTAAACCTCATCTACTGTTGTTGAATTGTGCGGGAACCAGCTGGAGCCGAGCTCCATCACATATGGTTGAAAAGAGACCTAGGACATTTTGATACAACTGGAAAGTATAATGTAGGCCTCCCCCATTTCCCAAACCCAATTGAACTCATGCTCAAGTATGATTAAATAGGCAGGACAATTACACATATTTGCATGTGAAAGACACATGGTTATTTATGGTGTTTAGTGGTCCAAAGTGTTTTATTTAATTAACAGAATTATCAAGTGTAACCCTTTTTATTTTAAGGCTGTTCTGTTACAGTTGTAATCCTACTTACCTTCAGTTGCTTTCCTTTCATTTTACCACTCTCTCTCCCTCTGGTGGTGATATGGGGCATAAGACCTTAGCTGGTTGTGTTATCCTGTCATTTGACTTGTATCTAGGAAGTATGTTGTTGTTGCCTCATGTTTGGCTGAGAGTGCTCAATTTATGGTTTCACCCGTTATCCCTATCCATCTTCTACATTTGGAAGCCTTTGTATGCTTTGTCAGTATTTTTCCCTTTACTTTAAATACATCTTTATCTGTAAAGCACTATTTGTGTAGTGTAGCATATTTGTAAACATTAGTGATTAGATGGATACGATGTCGACTTAACTGTTACCCCATCTTAGCACTACTGTTTTTCAGTAGTATCTCATATTGACAGAGCTACATAAAGAGCTAGCTTGTTAATTCCAGTTCATCATTATAGATATATTTATATCATATAGATATAATTATACATATCCCTACTTTAATACAGATTTCATTGTTTCTCATATAGACTTTGTTGTCTTGTATTTTCAGTTTCACACTGTTTCATGTTAATAAATCCAGTGGACATGGTAATCATGTGTATTGATCATAGACTTGAACAGCGTTTAACTCAATGTCAAAATACGCCTAGGAACGCATACGGAGGACAGAATAAAGGCACCTTGTGTAAAGTGCATCTGTGTTGTACACTAGTTTCACTAGTTACTGTAAAGGAATCAAAAATAAAAATATTGAAACTCATGCTACTTGGTGTAGAATTATATTATCATAAGTAGTTAGTTGAACATCTTCTGAATTTTTGGTTTGAGAAATTCCAGCATGCCATTCTTCTCAAAGGTTTGGGGCAGGCTGTCCACATGCATGATGGCTTCATGAGCTTCATTTAACAGAGCCTCACCAATCTCATTCTTTACTATGTCTCTCCAGGCACTGAAACTGGGTCTGTCCTCAAACACATCCAGACCAGTGCCAACCGGCTGAAAAACATGCAGACACAGGATATAAGAAAATCATTTCAGGAAACGTACACCATGAATTTGCAACCTGGGTATACTAACAAGAACTGAATCATTTACACATTAGAATGTTTTAAAATCCCTTACAGAATCAAACCCCTTATACAATCAAATCTTTACACAATGGAGATTCTTACATATTAGAATATATTACACAGTAATAAAATCAATCTTACATAACAGAATCACACTATATAATGCCTTACAGAATCTAATGCTTTACAAAATAGATTCCCCTGAATCTGATTTCATATACAATGTACAGTCACTGCAATATAATAAAATCAGTCTAAACTACCCTATGCTTTCATTCTCAACACATTTAATTGAAGTACCTGCATGATCTCCACTATGGCCACAAGGTCTGCTAGTGAGATCTTCTCCCCGATGATGAAGGGTCTGTCCTCCAGGAACTTCTCATGAAACACCTTCAGAGACAGCGTCAGTTCCTCCATCGCTGAGTCCATTTTCTTTTTGGGGACTTCTGAACCAGTTATGATCTATTATTATTATTATCTATCTATTATTATGGTCTATTGGCAATTAACAAAAACATATTTGGAGTAAAACCAAGTTAGAGTTTGTAAAGTTTTTATCTTTACATCTTGACAAATTAAAAAAATTACGTAATTACATTTATTTTTAAACAATATTTCTGTTTAGCCATGTGACAGTGTTATACAGTGCTAGGCAATACCTTATTAACCATTAAAAAAATCTAGTTTCTACCAATTCCTACTACCAATTAAAGTACAGATTAATTGTATTAATTAATTAATTAAGAGTTTTATTTTAAAATACTTCCTTGATCTGATTCACTGATTGACAGGTTCAATTTGCTGTGGTCTCCCAAATTGAACCCCTCTCTTACTTACTCAAAACTTTCCTTTTCAACTTTGGAAAAGAAAGAAAAAGGTGCAGTGGTCTCTTAATTTTTTTCAGAGCTGTACATGCATGTCTGTCTAACATTTGCACTATTACATTTTCACCATTGGAAATCCCAGAACTACAATTTACTGCTTTTTATAATAACTTCATGTGGTGCACACCAATATATTGTAAAACCCTATTTCCAAAAAGTTTGGGACGCTGCATAAAAGTGCAATAAAACAGAATGCAATGATGTGCATTTATCCCTATATTTATTTTATTTTTATATTACAAATATCACAAAGACAATATATCAAACATTCATTTACTTTTTTTGGAACAAGACATGCAATTTGAATTTATTGCCAGCAACGCACTTCAAAAAAGTTGGGACTGGGGCATGTTTACCACTGTATTGCATCACTTCTTTTTTTAAAAATACTTTGTAAGCTTTTTGGAACTGAATAGCTGGCAGCTGTAGTTTTGAAAGTGAAATGTATTTTCATTTTAACTTTTTATAAGATTTCAGCTGCTCAACAGTTTTTTTTTTACTTTTCGTTGCATAACACACCAAATGTTTTGATGGGTGACAGGTCTGGAATACAGGCAAGCCAATTTAACACCTGGACTCTTTTAATAGCGACGAGCAGGCGCTTTGGCATGGGCTGCCTGTTTACCAGGCCCCAACCCAGGGTGCCTGGCTAGCCTGCTCCCCTCCCAGGGAGACAGGCGGGAGCCCATGTTCAGCGCAGACAGGGACAGATACTCAGACTGCCTGGATCCCCCCTCAGGTACCAGCCACGGCACCCCAGGGTGCTATTATGGCAATTTACTATGTCTAGGATTGTAATTTAGGATGGTAAGAAAGAAAATGTCTTTAGCACAATTAACAGTTTATTAAAGATTTACTTGCAAGGAGAGTCTGGTTCCCCATCAACCAGAGTGACAGGGAAGCATCTCTGCCAATTCCAAAGTTACATACATTCTTATACACTCAGGTTATTTGCATATGCATTTGGTACATCCCAGTCCAGGGGTGTGTCAGAACAATGTTCCCTTCCTGACCCCAATCTGTTCTCCCCCTATCCTGTGTTTATCCAGGTGCCCCAATAGCCCCCACTCAGGATAAAAGTATCACCCCCTCATGGCCAAATTCCTATAGATCAATGAACAGTGAAGTGATAAGGAGAACAGATGGGCACAGTGTGATTACAAGATTTAGCATAGAGATAGGTGTCACCAACAAACACAAAATGAGATCCTCTGTCCTAGCTTTATGACCCCAACATTCCTTTGCTCTCTTAATGCAACAACAGTTTGACATGTAAGCCAATTAATACATCAAATTGTTAATATTACCACAACAGAGCCCCGATAGCCCCCCCCAAAAAAACATTTGGGGGTGCCCCTGGGATGCAGCCGTGCTTGGGTGCCGAGGTAACCCATGGAACTCGGGTTGAAGGTGGACTTGTCCACCCCCTGTTGACACCCCAGCCTGGATCATCATCCGGAAGATCCCAGTCCTCGTATTCTGCCCCTGAATCGTCAGAGGGAGAGAGTCGGATCCCCAGTCTCCCAACCAGGTGTACTTCTCTCTCCACCGACGCTGCTCGTCGAATGCTGCTGGTTCCTTATGGTGGTTTATTCTGTCACATCCATGGTGTGTAGCGAAACCAAATGCAGACATTTTCAATTGAAAGGTGAATTTATTCCCATAAAACAGGACAAACACGACACGGACTGTAAACGTAAAAGTAAAGGTGCTGTAACGAGCAGCAAACAGAACTAAAACAACTTACAAAGAACATGTAGCGTATCCACGGGAATAACATTGAAACAAAACAGGAACGTGAACGTTGTCATTAGTAACAAACAATAAACCACACCGAGTGTGGGAATAACTCAGCCTAAGTTGGCTCCCCAATCAGAGGCAACTGAACACAGCTGCTCTGACTGGGGAGCCCACAGCAGCATAGAGAAGGCTAGATGCCTCTCTATGCATCATGTCCTGACTGTGGGTGAGCCCCAAGGCATAGAGAAGGCTTGGGGCCCCAGCCAGGACATGACAAAGTAGGTGTATATTTTTCAGGAAATAATAAAATGTCTCAGTTTCAAGATTGAATCTGCGGTATTTGTATTTTTTTTCTATTTTTAATTATTTGCACATCATTGCATTGTGTTTTTATAAAAATGTTACGCAGCATCCTATTTTTTAGGGAAACGTGGTTGTAAATAAAATATAACACATTGAAACAGAAATAAGTGCAGTTCAAATTTTATTTAGAAGACATTATGAACGTCTAGAGCTTACCCTAAACCAGAACACCTTTGATCCATGAGCACACATAGCTGCATGTTGCCAGGACAGATACTCATTGACTCTGCAGATCTGCTGGGTACCAATGGTCTTGGGTACCAAATTTTTCAGCCAAGTACTTGTAGGATTGCAACACTAAATAAAAGGAGAGATGTATGATTCATAAGAGGAACTCATTATAAACTTAGTGACCCTCATGTTGCTTATGTCTGAAGCCAACCCTGTGTAGATTGGCCATGTACAGTAAAAGTATCTTAAAGCCCGTAGGCTTCTTTACCTCTCAGTAAGAATAAAGTCTCCATCTCTCATGACCTTTCTCACCACACTGATCTTGCCAAAGTCCTCCCCGTACTGCTGGCCTGAAGAGCAGAAACTAATCCACATAATTGATGTATCCAAATTGACATTCAGGATAAAATAGTTACTGATTTGTTATAATGAATATGTACAAAGGCTGAAAAGTGTTACACTAAACTTCTTTCATATTCAGGACTTCTCTTACCATGTTCAGTTTAAACATTACCTTTGAAGAAAAGAACAGCCCTTACGCAATAAGTTCAAAGTTTACAATTAGTTGAGATATTTTTATCCCACAATATCAAACTTGCATTGTAATAAACAATAAACAACAAATAACAATGAATAATTTACAATGTTTTTAACTTCAAAGATTACACAAACATTTATTTTAAAATGTTGTCCCCCAAATATAATAGTAATCCAAAAGAAGATAAATTACATGGCTAAAATCTCACAGTACCTGAAGCCAGATCGACAGACTTAAAATCAATTGGAAGGCCTGTTTTCTTTGCAAAAATGAAAACAGAACCACATGGCTGAGAGTGCAGATCAAGGTATAATTCCAACAGCATTTTCACAGAGGCAGATGGGGCTGTGTTATGTGGGGGATGTCTTTCCTACACTCGCTATCCTTCTTGTTTGTTTGAGGCCCCTCCCATAATGGTTAATTTATTCTAACTTGTTTACGACAGTAATATATTGGTGGCTTGTGGTTGTGCCAGGTGACTTTGCAACAGTTTCTAAATATTGATAAACTATCTAGACATAACGCCATAAGGTTCTGTACATTCAACACTTTAGGATTCACTTTTTAGTTATTGATTTTTGTCAATCAATATGTGAAATGTGTTATAGTTTTGTACACTAGTAAAAACTAAGTGTAAATTGGGATTCTGATTGACACTCACAATTATTAAAATATTTGCTTTTTTATTTATACTAAATGTTGATAACCGGTGGGGCAGCTTTTACACATTGAGTAAGTAAATTGTTTTTATACTAAGCTAAGCTACTATGCTTTGGTTTATTTTGAAGGGCCTTTAAACATGCATTCAGGAGTTGCTATACTTTGGACCTATACATTTATTATATCTCATTCCATTGATTCTTGAAATATGTAACTACAATAGTTGGTCAAAGGATGTCATTCATTTTGACTCAGTTGAAAGATTAACTGTTGATTGCAAGCTGAACCCCAAATATTAGCACTCTGTAACAAATTAGCACACTCGGTTTATATTACCAAACAAGATCAATTATTTCCACATGAGAAACAGGTTCTGCCTTTATTTCATTTATGTGCTCAAAATGCTTCACCCAGCCTACGATATCAGCCTGTAAGGGACTAGATACGCACTGCTTAGGGTCTGGTTTGTATTGATGATGACATTTGGTCTTAGTTTTAACAAAGAAAGCTGACACTAAACCAAAACACAACTGAACATGTGAGAAAGGGTTTTTCAGAGTTGTGGTGTAATACATTGTTTATGGGAATTGGTGGAATGACCATTGCACAGATATTTCCACATACATAATAATATATATGAACATGTTCCTATTGTAAGAAAAGATCAGCATTTAATTTGTAAGTTTTAATGAGTTCAGAAAGTGACCAAGGTGAACCTCAAAATAAAAGTGCTCCCCAGAAGACCAACACCTACTGGCACTGTGCTACCCTATACGTTACAATAACAACACTTCAGCATGCCACTGAGTCAAGAACAAAAGTTTTTTGTCATCTTAGATAAATGTGTTGACTATGCCAATGGATGAATTATTCTGGTTTTCAATACATATTACTTGTGTCACATACAGTTTATCGGGTAGCTTAAAAATCTATTTTTGTAAGCATACTGTAAAATAAAATCCTAATTGACATCTTCATGATAACACATAAGAAAATGTCTTGTACAATTGAAGATCTTACACAGATTACAATATTCAAAACAAACTAACATAGGATCTACCATAATCTACCATAATACTATGCGAATAATGTCTGGCTGCAGAGGGCACACTACCTTACTGCAGCGTGCCAAGAACCATAGTGCAGAGGGCACACTTCCTTAGTGCAGAGGGTATTCAGAATCAAAGACGATGGTGAATGTTCATTCATATGGAAACAATCATTATGCTTAATAACCATTGTATGGTAATATGTATGAGACAACTGAAATGCCCTGACAGTCAGCTGAGCAGGGCATTGAACCTTCATCACCAGGAGGCATGTGTGTGAGTGAGAAACTTAGACCACTACACCAAACCCCAGCACCTGTGTGCCACTACAATTAACTGGTCTGAATAGATACACTAATTGTATAATATGTCATAGCTTTATTTTTTCTGACCACAGGGGATGGGGGAGAATACACTATCATATTATTATTATTTTCACCCTGTTTTTCTCCATAATTTTGTAATATTCAATTTATAATTAATTTCTTGTAAAATGCCTGGGTATTGCTCCGCTGACTCGAGACATGCAATGTTGAGGTATTTGTCCTGTCCCTCAAAAGCATATCCGGTGACATTCTCGCTCTTATCAACCAGGTATATAACAAAATCGCTACCAGCCAGAGGTAACGAACTCTCCGGGACTTTTACCATGATGAAGCTCACAGACCAAAGCCATTACAAGGAGTTTGCAAGGGCAGGACAAGGCAAGGCAATTGTATAACACTCACCTGGACCCCGGGTCAAATTCGTGAGCAGGTTTTGGAGCCTTGTCAAGAAATCTTGGTTTACAAAACCCACAATTATTACAGTATTGTCTAAAAGTATTTGGCCCCGTTCAAAAAGACGGTCAATAATGCAGAAGAAATTTAACAACATAAATCTTTGCTGAAGTAGCGGGGCTATTTTGATGCAAATGATTTGGTAAGATTTGTGGTGATACTTATGAAAATCTATGTTTTCTTTGAGCAATTCTAGTAGTATAACTCAATATGGGTTTCCAGCTTGCGGTTGAATCTAATTGCTAATGCAATGATAACACCGGGTGTCGTTGTGAGACACAAACAATAAACCACACAGAGTGTGGTGAAAACCATAACCTAAGTAGGCTCCCCAATCAGAGTCAACTGAATGCAGCTGCTCTGACTGGGGAGCCCACAGCGGCATGGAGAAGGCTAGAGGCCTCTCCATGGGTCATGCTCTGAAACGGCCAGGGGCCCGCAGCCAGGGCATGACAGAGCCCCCCCCCAAAGGGAGGCAGCAGCGGCGGCTCCGCAGGGGGCGGCGTCTCAGCTGGGCACGTCAGGGGCGGGGTCTCAGCTGGGCACGTCAGGGGCGGCGTCTCAGCTGGGCACGTCAGGGGCGGCGTCTCAGCTGGGCACGTCAGGAGCGGCGTCTCAGCTGGGCACGTCAGGGGCGGCGTCTCAGCTGGGCACGTCAGGGGCGGCGTCTCAGCTGGGCATTTCACGGGGGGGGCGTCTCAGCTGGGCACGGCAGGGGCGGCGTCTCAGCTGGGCACGGCAGGGGCGGCGTCTCAGCTGGGCACGGCAAGGGCGGCGTCTCAGCTGGGCACGGCAAGGGCGGCGTCTCAGCTGGGCACAGCAGACTGGCCCTGGGGGCAGGGAGCGGGACACTGACCCTCGGGGCAGGGAGCGGGACACTGACCCTCGGGGCAGGGAGCGGGACACTGACCCTCGGGGCAGGGAGCGGGACACTGACCCTCGGGGCAGGGAGCGGGACACTGACCCTCGGGGCAGGGAGCGGGACACTGGCCCTCGGGGCAGGGAGCGGGACACTGACCCTCGGGGCAGGGAGCGGGACACTGACCCTCGGGGCAGGGAGCGGGACACTGACCCTCGGGG
>JACXGK010014746.1:0-11222 GCA_016801125.1 Novumbra hubbsi
CTTCCCAGGGAGACAGGCGGGAGCCCGCGGTCAGCGCAGACAGGGACGAATACTGAGACTGTCTGGATCTCCAATCAGATACCAGCCACTCTTCCAATGGAGACCCCACTAGCCCGCCCCCAAAAATTATTTGGGGGGGCCCCTGGGAAGTGGCTGAGCTGGGTGCCGAGGAAACCCATGGATCCTGGGTTAAAGGTGGACTTCTCCACCCCCTGCTGACATCCCAGCCTGGATCATCATATGTGAGATCCCAGTCCTCATATTCCGCCCCTGAATCGTCAGAGGAGAGAGAGTCGGATCCCCAGTCCCCCAACCAGGTGTACTGCTCTCTCCCCCAACGCTGCCCGTCGAATGTCGCTGGTTCCATATGGTGGTTTATTCTGTCACGGTGTTGTTGTGTGGCGGAACCAAAAGCGGACATTTTGTAAAGTAAAAGGTGATTTAATCCAGGACAAACGGTGCAAACTACATGAAACTGTAAACGTCAAAATGAAAGGCTTGAAACAAACATATAAACGAAATACAAATAACATACAGCGCATTCGCTTGAAAATGAAAGGACAAACCGTGAGCTGTTGCATATGAACAAACAATAAACCACACCGGGTGTGGCTGGAAAACGAACCTAAGTAGGCTCCCCAATCAGAGTCAACTGAATGCAGCTGCTCTGACTGGGGAGCCCACAATGGCATGAAGAGGGCTAGAGGACTCACAAATAGTCTTGCCCTGAAATGGCCAGGGGCTCGCAGCCAGGGCATGACACTATCTGACTAGAAGTAAACTGCAGGGTGGGTTTCGCCTCTATTATAAGAGTAATTGAGTTTGGCTTAGCAAGGAGATGTGAAAACTGGAAAACATTATGCCGGATACAAACAGTAAGGGGCAACTCCTCTCGGCTCTTACAGGGCCAGGGTCAAGGCCAAAAGCTGTTTGTCTTCGAATCTGGGATAAGAAAGGGAGCAAATGATCCCATTTCATTTGGTCAATAGAAGCCCCTCATAGTCAAACAAGGCAGTCATTATTAGTGTACACTCTTTAAGTTATTCAGAGGAAGAATTGTTCACAGATCAACGCATTTTTAAACTGATAGTATTTCATAATGATACTGTCCTTCCTGCAAGGCTTGAAATTTTGTCAAAATGGTGTAAAAAGTTGTGTGTGTTTGTGACAGGAAGTGGCCAGCAGAGACTTTACATTCAAGACAGTCTATTGTCAATCCATACAGACGAACACAGGTTAATGGGCTCAAATATGACCCTATTTATACACTGGATTTGTCTGAAATAATCTGAGAAAAACAAATAGTATGTGTAAAGGGACCACAAATAATGCAAAGCTTGACTAAGAACACAGCTGACTGTGACTGTTAACTTCTGCTGCTATGGCAACGTGGCAGAGTCATAATATTGTAATACAAATCAACAGCCAGTTCACAATAAGCTATTTAGCAATGCTATATGCTATAATGCACAGCTACAATTATGGCAATGTAATAATGCTATAATGCACAGATACATTGACTCCTAGAATGACTCGCCCCACGCCTGATAAGCCTGCATCCTTAAAAAAAGAAAGACGAATCCCCACATCGCATTTCCTCTTCTTCCGAAGCACCGCTACCCAGCAGCACCATAGATAGATGGTCATGGTCTGCAGCAGATTCCACCAATTAGGGAGAGCTACTGTCTACTGTACTGCAAAGCATCGAGGAAACCTGTGTGACTCAATCCTCGTCGCCTGGGACACTGCTTATTTCACTGTGACTGTGAGGTCCGAGCCTGGATGTGAATGAGGAATGGCATTGGCAGTTCCCAGACGTTGCTGCAGCGTGTGTCAAGCTCAGACTCTGTAATTTATGAGTCCTCTGAGCCCTACGCCCTTGCCCTGCTGTTGGGGCCGCTGAAATGCTGACTGGGTTTCATGATTGAAGAGATCCTTCCACTCCTTATTAGATCTTTGATTCTTGGAGTGCATTAAGGAATTACATTCGGACAGAGAGTCAGTGTCAGTCAGGCCTGATGGTCTCCTCCCCCCTCTCTCTCTCTGTCTCTCTATTTGTTTCTCTCTCTGTCTCTCTCTGTCTCTCTATTTGTCTCTCTCTGTCTCTATTTGTCTCTCTATTTGTCTCTCTCTCTGTCTCTCTATTTGTCTCTCTCTGTCTCTCTCTGTTTCTCTCACAATCTCTGAGTCAGTAGTAGGCAGGAAATGCGGTCGGACGAGGAAAACGTAAGCCTAATCTGCGTCTCCCACCCACAAACGCACATGCCAGTGTCCACGCACTCGCCCACACACTCACACTTCTGTCCTTTATTGATCGTCACTGTCTTCCATGGCAAGTCTCCAGATCACATTTCTCTGTAGGGCTAGGGCATTCTACCGTAACCTTATATTTGATTGTTCAATGAACAAACAGCCCTTCCAGAGAGAACATTCAGAAGACAATACTGTGAGCAACACCTAAGGCAAGCATGCAGGTCAAACTTTTTTCAATTGTTTTGCTGCTATTTTCTGCTATGGGGTAGGTGGTGTTTGATAATGGAAATAGAAATTAGTGCTAATGATTAATAAATAACAATAACACATATGTCAACATTCTATCTCAATGTTGGAATATGTGAAAGGTTTTATGAATGCCATAGTGTAATGGTGAAACCGTCAGACCAGGTATGTTGGATATTCCATACCATTCGTAGATCAGACCTATTCATGGTGGTTTGGTGTAGAATGACTCATACAGTGCCCTCTAGAATTTTTAGACCCTCTTTGAAGAATAGCAAAAAAGTCACAAGATGTAATAACCATTATTGGCATGCCAAACAATTATTTAGAACCAACCATTTATATTTTTTAATAGTCTGAGCCATCAGTCACTCTTAAGTAGTCATCTATTACTTCCCTGTTGGGGTTATAAATAAGACGTGACAAATATGTCAATCTACTGCATGCATCTAGATATGATAAACTCACTCGGGGTAAGCGCATCTGCTAAATAAATCATCTTCATCAATTAGGCAATAAAGGCAATAAATTATAACGACACACAAGAAAACCCATCTCCACAATCAGGGCAAAAATCGAAAAGTTTTAATCTACTGGGATTGTGAAGACTTCACCTGGAAAATGAATTTAGCCCCCACACATTTAGAAGGAAGGAGTGAGAAGTATAAAAGTATCACAGTTGGAACATTGCAAAAGTTGGTTGAATCTCATTATAACCAAGTCTCCAAAACTACAATTAGACGCCACCTCCACGCCAACAAGATGTTTGGACATCTTGCCAGAACAAAGCCTCTACACTCACATTAAGTCATAAATGTTAACACCTGGAGTTTGTTACACATTATTAGAACTTTGATAGGAACCAGATGCTACGGTCAGATGACAGACTTTCATTTGGCAGGATCCAAATAGCTTGCTGACATGTAGGTGGCATTGTATTGAATTTAACCTCAAATGTTAGATGAGTAGATTAGTTGTCCTTTTTCTTGCTTGGACCAAGGGGTCCAATTATTCTGGAGGGCACTGTATGAAGTGCCGTCCTCTGTTTTTATTAGACTATGATAACAACAAATAACCATAGATTGAATTCAAACTATGTCATTTACATAACAATAAGTTGTTGTAAGGCCTTAGTCTACACTGCAACTAGAACACTTGCATTGTAATACACTAACAAGGTTTAAAAGACTATTCTATAGTATCCCGTCACTCACCTCAGCATCCACCCAACTGTCCCTCACATCTCTCTAACAGTCCCCTGCCTCTGGCTCACTCACTCTGCTGAATTAGTTGGATAAGAAAGTCTAATAAATTATGTTGATAATCCCTTAGCAGTTATATACACTATATGGACTATATGGACAGAGATATTGGGACGCCTACACATTACACCTACAGGAGCTTGTATCTAAATCCATTGGCATTAATGTTGGACGAGAGGGCCTGACTCTCAATCTCTGTTGTAGTTCATCCCAAAGGTGTTCGACTGGGTTCTGGTCAGCGCTCTGTGCCAATCAACTCATCCAACCATGCCTTTATGGACCTTGCTTTGTGCACTGGGTCATAGTCAAGTTCGAACAGAAAAGGGCCTAAACTGTTCCCCAAACTGTTCCCACAAAGTTGGAAGCATAGAATTTGCCAAAATGTCTTGGTAAACAGGAGGTAAACAGGACTTCCATTTAATGAAACTAAGAAGCCTAGGCCTGCCGCAGAAAACAACCCCATATCATTATCCCTCCTCCACCAAACTTCACTGTTGGCACAATGCAGTCAGGCAGGAAACGTTATACTGGCATTCGCCAAACCCAGACTCGTCTATCGGACTGCCAAATAGAGAAGCGTGATTCGTCACTTTAAATAACACGTTTTCACTGCTCCAGAGTCCAGTGGCGCCTCGCTTTACACCACTCCATTGTGCTTGGTGATGTTAGGCTTGTATACAGCTGCTCAACCATGCCATGATTCTCCCAGCGAGCAGTTTTAGTGCTGATGTTAATGCCAGTGGAGGTTTGGAAATTGAGTCAGCAGAGCGTTGGTGACTTTTAAGCACTATGCACCTCAGCACTCTAAATTTACGTGGTCTGCCACTTTGTATAGCGGCCATATTATTTTATGTCTCATGACATCATCAGAAGTCAACAAGTTTAATAATTAGGCTCTATTTTCTTAGTGGCACTGACAATGAAGAACAGATTGAAATACAGCCCACAGGGATTGTCCATGAGAAACGTGTTTCAGAGGCCTAACAAGATTATTTTCTGTAAATCTATGTAACTTTCCGCAACTGAAGATTTGCCCAAATCTAACTATTTTAGTTGCGGTCATAGCTATGTGCTGCATAATGTTAGACTTTAATCGATCTTTAAATGCAGCAAATCAAGTGCAAATACCTACTATAATCTTTCAGTTAAAGATAAGTAGCAATCAAGCCAACTGATATATATCATCCATATTACTTAAAGTGAGGTCTGCTGCTCAAAGTACAATTTACTTTCCTTGAACAGGCTACTGTACAAAAAGGGAAAAGCATGAAATTAATTCACGGAGAGATGTTTTTTTCTCCAGAGGTTCAAATTGGCCAAGCCCTATGTCGTGAGGCCTGTTTACCATGCTCCAGCTACAGTGACTCCACATATTTATACCCTGTCAAACCCACAACTAGAGGTGTGAATCTTCACCTGCCTTACGGTTCGATTCTGATTCAGAGGGTAACGATTCGAGTATAAAACGATTCTCAACGGACGCATCTTGCCCTCTAATTATTTTAGTACAAAAACAAACATCTATATATCTGTCCGCCTTTATATTAATCAACTATTTTCAAACAAAAGAACATGTCAATGTTCATGTCAATCTATTTATCATGTTTGTGTAAACACAAAATTAAGTTTTGACATTATAAACATACATTTATGTAGAAGCTTTATTACAGCAAAACTTATGGTCTAAAACACGGTCTATAACACGGAATGTAATATAACTTAAAAGGCTGCCTTTTATGCAAATGAAATTATTTGTAAAACAAGTAAGTATAACATATTTTATTGTTTATGTGGAATATCAAAATGTAATTATTCACTCTGAAATAACATTTAGCAAAAACCCGCGTTGATTTTGAAAAAGTTTGTGAATTCAGCTGCCAGTCTTCGCAATGCAATGAGCAGTTACCGTTACACAAGAGTCTGTGGAGATGAATGTCCAGGAATCGCAGGCGATGACCACTCGGCCGTTTTACGCATCGACTCTGGATTTTGTGTCACTTCAGCACCGGTATAGCGGTGTTTGTGAACTCAAGAATGATAATGTTTTTTGGCACCAGGTAATGGAGGAGGAAGTGAAAGCATTTGTTTTCCACGACCGAGTGCCTTAGATCGGCAATGATCCTTGCAATAAATGTGGCAATTGACTGTTTGATCTTCTTTGTCCTTTTGAACATCTGAGGTACAGTTGATAGCCTTAATTGTTGTACAATAGGCTGATTAGCTGCGTATTGTGGGGTTGATGCTAACCCCAGCTCCGAGTGAAAACGGGACATGTGATTCCATATATTAGTAGAATTGCCGAACGATGTAATCCAGGCTTGAGAGGTCTCGCACATTGCATAATCTTTATCAAGTTTGTTTTTCTTTAAAAAAAAATAAACGTGCCCAAATGTCTGCTTTCAAGCAGCTAGGCGCATTTTTAAGCACAGGCTGCTGCTCTCTATATATATTCTATTTAATAATTAAAACAAAAAAATCGATTATTTCTTTTAATGTATTGATTCAGGATCGTTCACGTCAGGATCACCATCCATCTAAAAATCGATTATATTCCCCAGCTCTACCCACAACCTCTATGTTTCTGGAGCCATGTTTATACAATTCAGTTAAATAACATTACATAGAGGTGAACAATGTACAGTACATATGTCCATAAGCATACCATTAGGCTTGGATATGCCATGACACAGGTTTCTTTCCAAAGTATGATAACATTATGATGTTTAATATGATGCTAATGAGAAGTTATGGACAAATTGTCAAGGCAACCATGAAGCAAAAGAGTGCCTGCTAAACATTTCTTGGTGAGTGGTATGTTGTATTATCTAAAAAAAAATCCAATTGCTAATTTTCTTTCTACATCAATTACTTGAATACTGTTTTCAATAATCATACCTTTTTTGTGCAAAAATACTACATCAATCATGGAAATGTTTTGAAAAGAGCAATTGGATTACTTATTATAAACCAGGCGTTTGCTTATTATAAACCGGGTGAAAATGAATGCTGCTGTAAGACTGTTAACCAGGAGTCATGGTATATGGCCAATATTCCATGGCTAAGTGCCATATCTACACATTGCGTTATACAACATACAACACCCTTTTGGAACAAAATCAGAAAACAGTGTAATGAAATATTTATGAACAGTTACATTACATTCAAACAGCATTTTTGAAAGACATCAGTTCCCAGATAAAGCTCTTAGCCCATACCCTACAGAATCCTTATTGCTATGATAAACTTGTAACACATTGTGAAAGACAAGCACTTTATATGAACACACATTGCATTATGAAATAATGTATTTCAAATAAAATAGTGACACTATGATTTTGTGTCTTGTACCAAAAAATTTGACTTTCAAAAAAAACAATGTGAGTTGTCCCTCAAAAACCTGTTCCAATTTCAAAATAGTAAAATTAAATAGTGTAAACAACCCACGTAGTAGAATCATGAGAAGAACTACGATGATAATGGTGACTGATATAGGATCATTGATATGGACAGTTTACATCTTCCAGCAGTGTAAAAGACATTGCTAGGTTGAAAACAAAACATACACAAAAACCAGGAAACTCTCTGTTTCCAATTACACCAAGAAGCATTGGTTTGTACCAAGCTTTTTCTAATCAACTGGATTAGGTTTTTATTGACAATATTCTTGTAAAAAGTCCATGAAAATTGACCCACTAGAATTCAATGGTGGCGTTTGTGCTCTAATTGGTCTGAGTTATAAGGGTGTGTGTCCTTGAAAAATCAGCTAAACACACATTTGATAGTAAAATAAACTATCACCGTTTTTTAGATTTAACAAATATCTGGTTGCATCTTCAATCAATAAATATAAGTTTAATGCCAGCATCAAGCAGTTTTAAGATATTAGTAGCAACAGTCCAGCAATTTATTTTTATAGGCATTCAAATATCACAAAAATACTATCCAGTCTAACCTGGTTTTACGTACACACTTGTTATACTATACTTGTAAAGACAACAAAAACATTTAACCCCAAACCTTGAAATCAAACCCCTAAACATCTAACCCTAACCTGTACTCATAACTGTAGACCCTAACCCTCACCCACAACCATATCCCTAGACCTAACCCTCACCCACAACCATATCCTTAGACCTAACCCCTAACCTAACCCATAAATGTCAAACTCACTCTCTGGGGGCCAAGAGTTTTACTCCTCCTACATTCTTAAAAGATAAACTTAATAGTATAATGAGGAACCTATTAACCAGACAACATCTGGTTGTCTGGGTTTTAACTGGACTTAATAGGTTTTAAAACCAGCTGTCATTGGGCTATTGAAGAATGAGTTTGGCACCAGTACCTTGATACCTAATACAATATCAATTTTTTTTTGAGTAAATTCCCATCATTCGATGCCTTTATTTATTATTTAATTGAACCCATTTTTATCCTCTTCCAATTCCCTGATGTTCAAAGCAAACAATTTGCTGTGAAGGCCTTCCCTTCTCGCAACAGGAGCCATGTCCTTAAACGCACAACTCTCATCTGCTTGCTCAAGGAGAAAGTGTTTGCCAGCTTGAGCTTGTAGGTGCACTACCTAACCCAAGAGGCGCCAGAACACAACTAGACGAGGCAGTGCAGTCTGACGTCCTGATTGTCCACATCAGGTGTTGCTGAGCCAATTTGCACAGCCCTTTGTGTGACCCACAGGCATTGAAAAGATCTCTCATTGTAAACTCTAATTATAATCATTTACATAAAATGCTTGGAATTGCATGGGTAGCGTGTTCTGTATGAATTTCAAAACTCTTCAAAGTTATTGTTTCAGAAAAATATAATATCACAAAGCTGTTTGACCAATAGCAGCGAGATGACTGATAAAATGTAATTATTATAGTGGAATCTGTAAGTAGCATTTTCCTAGGCGCACTTACATTTGGGTCAACTCGTTAGTCTTTTCTTCCAGCTAGGGAGACTAATGGAATTAGATATCCCATGAATGATGCTCCTGTCATATACGCACGGATGCATGCACACACACAAACAAACAAACACACAAAAACACGCGCAACACACACACACACGCAAAGACACGCTTACCACAGCACCAAGCAGGCGCCAACAACGCCATCCTTGTTGAGGGTATTCGTTGTGCTGCTGGAAGTGGCCTAGGCAGCTGGGTCATCTTTCATTGTGGTAAAGATGTCTAGGGGCCAATAATGTGTCCGCAACCCCTTTAAACTACTGCTTTTGAGCGCATATGTCGTGTTCGTGCCATATGTGGGTTCAGCCTAAAGAAGTACATTTATGGCATCATGCAGGTGTTTTAATATGCATACTGTGTTATATCGCGGTAAAGAAATATTGATGTAAATGTATGGTTACTTTTTACAAATTCAACGACCACGTTTGGCTAAGAGTCGACGAAAAAACAAGTATAATCAACGTCGGAATGAAATACAATGAGACCTGTCATGTTGTAATAAGTGAAACAAATGAATCCCATATTATTTCTCATGTAATCGACTGTTAGTTTTTAGGCATGTAATCTACACCTCATTGTAGTTTACTATTATTCATTTAAACTGTTTAGAATTTGATAATAGGTAGACGGAACGACGTACAGGAAATGTGTTTGAAGTTGGAGAAATCCCTGCACATTCACTAGTAAAATGAAATCATTGTTTGGATCGATAAATAAAAAAAATATATACTCTTACCTGTTTACATGCAGGGTTGTCAAGATTTCCACTAAAGTATCCCCATGAATCTTAATAAATCAGGTACTGTATCCACATTAAAGTCCACCGTGCGCGTTTAAGGATTCTCCCTCACTGTATCACGCTGAAATAACGAGAGAGTGCGTAGAGACCCGGACGGCTCAATGAAACGAGATGTATATGCGGCTCCACACGAACAGCAGACCACCCTTTCCAATTGCTATGCTAACCAAAGTGGTGTTTCAGTGAGTAGCCTACAGTGCACTCTGGGTAAAACAGTCTGCCCAACTATCAGACCACTCACGACTCGGTTGATGCTCTGTACACCATTCGGGTGTGACGGCTATCCCATGGGACCTCGGAATTCATGGGCACATCTCCCGCTCCCCGCTACGCGTCGCATGACGAATTGGGCATTTGGATTGATGGGAGACATATACATTGTCTTACGGTAATGAGAATGACTGATGAGTAAAACATGTTTGCTCTTAAAATAATGTTCTCCTTTGAAGTGCTCAATCTAAGCTGGAACCTTTATTTGTGGTATAGGGTATGTATTTGTATACTATAATAATTAATAGGTTTGGCTATTAGCATTTGGGACCAGTGCAGATCATTTCACATCAGATTTCTTGATCACATTTTCTTCTCAAAGTAACTGAGCAGAGTTGAAAGTGTTGGAGGGTTTAAAGACCACCCCTGTAGGTCTGCTGTGTGCGGTCCAGAAACATCCTCCCAGTCTACTTGCTCTCATATACTGCCCTCTAGTGAATACCTCTGAATGTCATAGGGCCCTGTAACCTTCTCTACAATTTGGAGTTGATCCATCTTGTTTTCATTGGTTTAAAAGGCGGAGTTTGTATATTATTTGCTTTTATGATGGTTAAAAGTGTCAGGAGCCAACTATTCATTAAATCTCAATACTGAAATATGGGGCAGTCATACATTCTCAGTCTAGTCTATAGTTGCTAAGTAATATCCTGAACCACGACATTAGCAACATCTGTGCGTCCCTATTGGTCCCCATCAGTCTGGGGAGTTGCCGGGTATTTGGAAGATGACAGCTTCATTTATTTCCCTAATTGCACACAGACACACTGCTTCAGGAGCAGAACATGTTTGAGGCGTGACTAAAAACAGGTTGATGAGTGTACTGTTGTGCTCAAAAGTTCCCATATCCTTGGTAACAGGGCGTGCACAGGAACTTTAAGGGGCCATTGCTCTGACCTGAAAATAGGACAAACCACCAGACTTTTCACCTTGGGGCCACTTGAGTCAAGGAGGGCATACGGGCAGTTGGCTGGGCAACCTTATAATACTGTGTTTTGCCCCTTTTAGCATTCATGACAGCATGCAGTCTTTTGTAAATGTTGTTTTTGTAGCATTGGTGCAGTAAAGGCTTCTTTCTGGCAACTTGACCATGCAGCAAATGTTTGTCCAAGTATTGTTGTATTGTGCTCCTTAAAACAACCACGCCATCTTTTTCCAGAGCAGCCTGTGTTTCCCCAGAGGTTACCTGTGGGGTTTTCTTTGTATCCCCAACAATTCTTCTGGCCGTTGTGGCTGAAATCTTTCTTGGTCTACCTGACCTTGACTTGGTATCAAGAGATCCCAGAATGTTCCACTTCTTAATAAGTGATTGAACAGTACTGACTGGCTTTTTCAAGGATTTGGATATCTTTTTATATCCTTTTGTATCTTTATAAAGTGCCATTACCTTTTTACGCAGGTCTTTTAACAGTTCTGTTCTGCTCCCCAT
>JACXGK010014747.1:0-11223 GCA_016801125.1 Novumbra hubbsi
AGGGCCAGTGTCCCGCTCCCTGCCCCCAGGGCCAGTGTCCCGCTCCCTGCCCCCAGGGCCAGGTTGCAGTGCCCAGCTGAGACGCCGCCGGGGATGTGCCCAGCTGAGACGCCGCCGGTGATGTGCCCAGCTGTGACGCCGCCCCCGATGAGCCCAGCTGTGACGCCGCCCCCGATGAGCCCAGCTGTGACGCCGCCCCCGATGAGCCCAGCTGTGACGCCGCCCCCGATGTGCCCAGCTGTGACGCCGCCCCCTGCGGAGCCACCGCCGCTGCCGCCCCCTGCGGAGCCACCGCCGCTGCCGCCCCCTCCTGTTTTGGATTAAATACACCTTTTCATTTACAAAAATGTCTGCGAATGGTTCCGCCACACTACAACACCGTGACAGTATGCCCACACAGAAACAGAATAATGAGTAAACACAGCCTCACCGACAAACAAGATCTTCCCTCTTTTTGGCCATATCAGAAATGGAGATTAATGAGTATTTATACTTATTGACTCTCTTTTATTTTCCACAGTGAGCACCACTCTGTCAGTATTACCGCCCCCAACTGTTCACTGTAAGCAGATGACTGTCTCTGGGAAGCACATCACCGTTCTCAAATGTATGAGTCATGCAGAAAGTAGTATCATATTTCCTTTGGTAGTTATGATATATATCGACAGTAAGGATAGCGTTGGTATATGTCCAATATAAACGGCTAAGAGCTGTTCATATGCACGATGCATTGCGGAGTGCCAGAACACAGCACTTACAGCAAGTACAGTACAAGTATTTGATACACTGCCGATTTTGCAGGTTTTCCTACTTACAAAGCATGTAGAGGTCTGTAATTTTTATCATAGGTACACTTCAACTGTGAGAGACGGAATCTAAAATCCAGAAAATCACATTGTATGATTTTTAAGTAATTAATTAGCATTTTATTGCATGACATAAGTATTTGATACATCAGAAAAGCAGAACTTAATATTTTGGACAGAAACCTACCAAACAGTAAGAATTCCGTCTCTCACAGACCTGTTTGTTTGTCTTTAAGAAGCCATCCTGTTCTTCACTCATTAACTGTATTAACTGCACCTCTTTGAACTCATTAACTGTAGAAAAGACCTGTCCACACCTGTCCACACACTCAATCAAACAGACTCCAACCTCTCCACAATGGCCGAGACAGAGAGCTGTGTAAGGACATCAGGGATAAAATTGTAGACCTGCACAAGGCTGGGATGGGCTACAGGACAATAGGCTAGCAGTTTGGTGAAAAGGCAACAACTATTGGCGCAATTATTAGAAAATGGAAGAAGTTCAAGGTCAATCACCCTCGGTCTGGAGCCCAATGCAAGATCTCACCTCGTGGGGCATCAATAATCATGAGGAAGGTGATGGATCAGCGCAGAACTACATGGCAGGACCTGGTCAATTACCTAAAGAGAGCTGGGACCACAGTCTCAAAGTAAACCATTAGTAACACACTACGCTGTCATGGATTAAAATCCTGCAGCGCACGCAAAGTCCCCCTGCTCAAGCCAGCGCATGTCCAGGCCCGTCTGAAGTTTGCCAATGACGATCTGGATGATCCAGAGGAGGAATGGGAGATGGTCATGTGGTCTGATGAGACAAAAATATAACTTTTGGGTCTAAACTCCATTCGCCGGGTTTGGAGGAAGAAGATGGCTGAGTACAACCCCTAGAACACCATCCCAACCGTGAAGCATGGAGGTGGAAACATCATTCTTTGGGGATGCTTTTCTGCAAAGGGGACAGGACGACTGCACCGCATTGAGGGGAGGATGCATGGGGCCATGTATCGCGAGATCTTGGCCAACAAGATCATTGAAGATGGGTTGTGGCTGGGTCTTTCAGCATGACAACGACCCGAAACACAGCCAGGGCAACTAAGGAGTGGCTCCGTAAGAAGCACCTCAAGGTCCTGGAGCCTAGCCAGTCTCCAGACCTGAACCCAATATAAAATCTTTGGAGGGAGCTGAAAGTCTGTATTGCCCAGCGACAGCCCGAAACCTGAAGGAACTGGAGAAGGTCTGTATGGAGGAGTGGGCCAAAATCCCTGCTGCAGTGTGTGCAAACCTGGTCAAGAACTACAGGAAATTTATGATCTCTGTAATTGCAAACAAAGGTTTCTGTACCAAATATTAAAATGCAAATGAATTACTTAAAAATCATACAAGGTGATTTTCTGGATTTTTGTTTTAGATTCCGTCTCTCACAGTTGAAGTGTACATATGATAAAAATTACAGACCTCTAGATTTGTAAGTAGGAAAACCTGCAAAATCGACAGTGTATTAAATACTTGTTTGTCCCACTGTAGCTGTGGTGTAATGGAAATATATCACAAATCCTAAACGATTCCTGATTGTGATGATAAACCAATTAGAGCATTAAAACTTTGATACCTGTGGTATATTTAATATATTTAAAAGAAATATTCCCCTTAAAATTATTGTTGTCAAGATATTTGTGACTGCATTGAAACTCTCTCTCTCTTCCTCTTTGTTTCCTCTCCTTGCTCTCTTAGTATTAAATGAATGTTCTCAGGAGGAGGTGCGAGTTAGGGGAGTAAGGATTCTGCCAAACTTCAACGCCTCCTACCTTCCAATGATGCCTGATGGATCTGTGATGCTTGTTGACAATGTCTGGTACGTCTGTGTGTCATTGTACATGCATGTGACTATTTTATTTGTGTAATTAGGTTGACTGGACATTAATAGTACCAGTTGATCCCTATAGTGTTTTTACTAATATATGCACGTGTCAACTTCCTCACATTTCCTGTCTCTACTCCCAGCCACCAATCAGGAGCGATTGCCATGTCATCATTCTGCAGGATGGAGAGTGTGGCCTGTCGACTACCTAGCATGCTCAGTGCCCTGGAGGAACATGACTTTCTCTTCCAACTGCAGCTCAGCGACATGCCCCAGGGCGACTCCAAAGAGGTGTGTGTGTAACAAAAACACTACTAAGCCTGTCCTACCCAATGAAGGTGCCACCTGCTGTCAGGGGGGTGTATCCATTGTGATAGGCCCAGGGTGTGAGACAGATGAAATCAAGGCACCAGAGAGGAAGGTCACCGGGGCTATCAAACGAAACATCTTTATTTGGGTATAATGCAGATCAAGGTAGGGGAAAAACAACTGAAGTGAGGCAAGAAAACTGAAACATAAGGTAACGGGAGTTCCCGTCATCACCCTCTCTCCGTCACCGTCCATGGACTCCTTCTGTTAAGGAAAAACACAGTTCGGTTAGCAGTGGTTTGTACCGGGTTCCCTTCGTGTCTGCAGTCTTCCTGGCTTGTGGTTCTCCTCCCCTCTCTCTCGCATTGGCTCCATGCTGTGGCCTTTTATAGGTTTCCCTCTGGCTGCTGATTGGCTGCAGCCCGGTTGGGGCCAGGTTGCCAACGAGCACAGGTGGAAGTATTCTGCATTAAGTACCTCACCTATGAGCTGCTTCCTCATTTTCCAGGTCTGTGCCTGTCTCCCTTCACTGGGTCTACCACACCATGTAATGTATCACATTGACACTGTGTATTAATTTAATGTATATATACAGCGGGTGAAATAAGTATTGAACATGTCACCATTTTTCTCACTAAATATATTTCCAAAGGTGCTACTGACATGACATTTTCACCAGATGTTGGTAACAACCCAAGTAACCCAACAAAGATACCAAAACAAATTCAGAAATAAAGTTAGGTGTAATAATGTGAAATGACACAAGAAAAAAGTATTGAACACATGAAGAAAGGGAAGTGAAAAAGGCATGGAAAGCCAAGACTACTGCTGAAATCAGTAATTAAAAAGCATTCCAGCCTCTTGTCAGTGCAAATTATTATCAGCTGATTCAGTCCCAACTGATGGCCTACAAAAAGTTCTCATTGCCAAGGTGTCAAACATACATGGAATTAGCAGGCACTTTTGTCTCACACTCCACCATGCAATACTCCATTGCTGGATAAAAGCAAGTTGAAGCTCGTTTAAAGTTTGCTGCACAACATTTGGAAAAGCCAGTGAATTACTGGGAGAATATAGTGTGGTCAGATGAGAGCATAATGCACATCATGTTTGGAGGACAAATGGCACTGCACATCACCCTAAAAACACCATACCAACCATGAAGTTTGGAGGTGGGAACATCATGGTGTTGGGCTGCTTTTCAGCAAATTGTACTGGCAATCTTCACATAATTGATGGAAGGAAGAATGGGCAATTTACCAAGACATTCTTGACACAAATCTGCTGCCATCTACCAGGATGATGAAGATGAAACAAGGGTGGACATTTCAGCAAGACAATGATCCCAAACACACAGCCAAGGAAACTCACAAATGCTTTCAAAGAAAGAAAATAAAGCTGGTAAAATGGCCTAGCCATCCCCTGACTTAAATCCCATTGAAAATCTATGGAAAGAACTGATTCATTGAAGAGGCCTACGAAATCTTCAAGATTTGAAGACTGTTTGTGTGGAAGAATGGGCCTAAATCACACCAGAGCATTGTATGTGACTAGTTTCTCTATACAGAAGGTGTCTTGAAGCTATAATTACCACCTTAGGAAATATAGAGTGGGGAGAACAAGTATTTGATACACTGCCGATTTTGCAGGTTTTCCTACTTACAAAGCATGTAGAGGTCTGTCATTTTTATCATAGGTACACTTCAACTGTGAGAAACGGAATCAAAAATCCAGAAAATCACATTGTATGATTTTTAAGTAATTAATTTGCTTTTTATTGCATCATGGTCTGTTGGTCATGGTTTATTGCAATCGACAGTGTATCAAATATTTGGTCTCCCCACTGTATATAGTGAGAAAAATGGTGACGTGTTCAATATTTATTTTACCCGCTGTGTGTATATATATATATATATTTATTTAATGTATGTATATATATATATACATATATACACATTATATATATATATATATATATATCACAATATTCAGAGTGTAATGTATCACATTGGCACTGTGTATTTATTTAGGGTCTTGAGATTCCTCTCGTTGCTGTGCTTCAATGGTCAACTTCCAAGATGCCCTTCACGAACTGCATCTACACACACTACAGGTGCCGTCGAATTGCATGGGCTTTGGTACATATGTGTTTCGGTCCGCCCCACAATCTGTATATGATATTGACATTTTCCACCCGGAACATAAGCTTTTTGAGGTTTGTTTAGTAATTGTTTGTTCCCTCGTCTAGTCCACCTTGCCCTCCTATCCTTCTTTTATCTCAACTCCATCCATCCATCTCTCTCCATTCAGACTGCCCAGTATCCGGTTAGACCGTCCCAGATTTGTGATGACTGCCTGTAGCCCCAGCACTGTGCAGACCAAGGACCATTTCAATGTCAGATACACTCTGCTCAACAACCTACAAGACTTTTTGGCTGTACGCCTGGTATGGACACCTGAAGGTGAGGGGTGTGCATGTGTATAGTTGAGGGAAACCGTACATTCATTGTGTCCAATTTGTTAATGTTGAACTAATTAAGTTGAATGTATTTTTTCTACATCCAGTTCATGGACAGAGTGAGGATGCAGTGTTAGGGGCTGTAGTGTGTCATTCCCCTCTTAGTAACCTGGGTCACTGTCGTAAAGGCAGCACTCTGTCATTCACCGTTGCCTTCCAGATACTCAAGGCTGGACTCTACGAGGTACAGTACACGTTGGAGGGGTGTGCACTAGTGAGAAGCGTGTCAGTTGCTTTTTCACCACACCCTGACGGCAATTCTGAATAGCCCATCTATTCTATCACCCTAGTCTATAATACAGGGAAATGCCTGCACTAACTTTACACACACAAATTTACAAAATGCTGCTGTCACATATAGTTCATGTATGCATTGCTCCAAACGCTTACTTTCCATATTCTCCCCACAAAGATTTTCTGAAACATTAACATTAAACTATATTGACAAATTTCCTCTCACATCAATATCTATAGCCTACGTAGTCAAATAGAAGATCCGAAAACAAGAGATTTTGGGGCTAGAGAAAAAAGGTTAGCTATGCCTTGAGATGCGTGAGAGAATTTGAGAACCAAGCGTTTGGGGAATTTAGAAGTGAGAACGTATTATTGATTTATGAGCAAACGCGTCATACTGAGTGACAGAGAGGCGCGTGCTGGAGCCTGAAAAAGTGCCTTATCTGAAAGGCGTATGCCTAGTTATCTCAGAAAATACAGATCAAATGAAATTCTCATCTGTCCATGCACCACATTTGTCAGGATAAATTCGACCCAAAAATGATTACTGCTTCATCCTTTTCCTATTCTATCCTTTTTTTCTTTTTTACAGTTGAGTCAACATATGAAGCTGAAGCTGCAGTTCACAGCATCTGTCTCAAACCCTCCACCAGATGCCCGCCCTCTATCTTGTAATGGTTCTATAATTTCTATTTCACTTTATTAAGTCAGGGATAAATCACAGAGAACACATTCTCATTTGTGTATATATAACAAAGGTGTTTAAAAGTATAATGACTAACTTTTATTTTAAAAGGCTACAACATGTTATTAAAGAAGTAAAGGCTGTGATACAATCATTCCTAATATGTAACAACTTAATGTTTGAAGACATATTTGGAGTCAGTAGTCTCTAATGCTATTAAGAAATATATATTCAAACTTAAGGAAAACAAAGAGGTGACTGCACTCTTCAACATGTAACCCTTTATTAATATGTTTCTAGGTAAGAACAGTCCTTCCAGCCCTGCAGTCAGAGACCTACTAGATAGACATCAAGTCAGTCTGGGAAGATCCCAGAGTTTTTCTCATCATCAGCCATCACGTTCTCACATCATGAGGTAGGCAGTCATGAACACAGACATGGAGACACCTGTAGAACATAAAAATATACATACTACCAAAAAATATGTGTATTTCTGCATATTGCCGCAGATTCTGATCTCTTTCCTATATTGACTGAAATGCTATCATCAATCCCATAAAACCTAGGAGAAAAACATGAATGCAGGTTTCTAGGGGATTTCTAGATCAAAAAATCTAGACTTGAAAACTTGAAATAAGGTCAGTGGTTTGTGTAGGCTTACTCCAACAAAGATTTCATATCACCATGAAAACTTGAGTTCTTATCAGACTTGTTTTTAGCCTACTTGAATGTAAATGAGCTGCTAATGTGGCTTACATTATTCACGATGTGCAAGTCGTGTGCTCTTGATCCAACAAATGAACCCCAGACCATCACACTTCCACCTCCATGTTTGGCAGTTGGTGTCATACACTGAAGAACCATCCTTTCGCCTACTTGATGGCGCAGAAAAACCCAACACACAGAATGCACATAATCAAATAAGATTTAGGCTAATTTACCAGAATATGAATGATTATTATTATGATTATTATTGTTGTTGTTATTATTATTGTTACTATGGTAAGCATAAAAGTCTACGAAAAACATATCATTGAATGATTTATTAGTTACTCAGGGAACAAAAAAGCCATGTGAATAGAATTAGAATTACAGGTGTTTAAAAAATTGCAAACACTAGACATTTTACATTTAACTTAATTTAGGTAAATTAGCCAATCAGAATGGCTAAATAATGTAACATTCAAAGTTTTTAGGTATCAGAAACACCAGCAAATCAGAAACAGCTAGCAATTTAACGTTACAATCTTAATTAAACAACTTTGGCAACGTTGTATTGCAGTCAACAAAACCACTTGTAATGAATAGTGTTCTAATGTGTTTCTGGATGCTGGATGCTAAGTTGCTTTCTGGGGAGTTCCGACAGCGGAAAATCCCCCTTGTAATGTGTAACCACTGCAATAAAAAGGCATTCATGGTGTATCCCTTAAAGAAATTAATGCTTTTAAAAGAAAGAAATTTTTCCACAGGAAATACCAAGAGATCGTCCATTTTCAGGGTTTTTGCAGGTTTCAACAAGCTCAATTTTAGATGTTTTAAGACTTTTATAACGCCACTTCGAATTCAAAGCAAGACACAACAACACCCCATTCAAAATATACATAAGGACATCAATTCGACTGAATTGGACACTATTGTTAGAGCATTAAGCCCACCACTAACAATAAGGTTAATGGTTGTACTTTGCAAGAAAGTCATCTATGATACGACCAAACAGAAATAAGAAACCCCTTGCGATTGTTGGAGGCTTTTTCGCAGTTTTTTTGTTGAATAATTCTCATTTTTCATATGGTATTCCATAGATCTTGTTACCATTCTGTCAAGTTTGAAAAATGTATTTCAAGAAAAACTGTGAGCTTAATTTTCCTTTCATGATTTCAATGACAAAGCAAAGTTGCTGTTGGCCAGCCACTTCAGATTTCATTTGCACTTTCTCATGGTATCTGCAGGTTGTTAAACAGCCATTTTCTAAAATGTAGCCTAGTTTGGTATTAGCTCACATGAGAAAAGCTGATTTAAGGCTATGTCACTCCTGTTCAATGTAAATGTTTTGCCTGGTGCGCAATCTTAAGTTACCGGGAATGTAACTCCGGTTATATGAGTGGAGCGTAGCTCCCTAGAGGCGTAGCTCTAGCGGTTTACCCATGCCGCATAGCAGCCAACTGAAAACAAAATGTACTAGCTCAGCCAATCGGGGCACACCTGCCCCTATATCTGAGCGTCTGCCCTTGTTTTTCTTCAGCGAGAATAAACGGGGACTGGTCAGGGCATCATGTCTAGGGGGCTACGCTCCACTCATATAACCGGAGTTACATTCCCGGTAACTTAAGTTATATGTCGTGGAGCTCCGCCCCCTAGAGGCGTAGCTCTAGCGGTTAACGGCGGAGCGACGCAAGCCAAAAATTTACCCCTGCCGGGCCCCAAAAGAACCCCCAGGTTACACTCTTGAATATCCACTCTCTCTAGGATAAGGAGAGTGGAATTTCTCACATCCAATGCTGGTATTTTCTAACAAGAAAAAACCCAGCAAGGACGGAGCGAACATTACAGTTTGAAAACGTCAACGAAAAAAATTTAAACAACCACAGAGAGCAATGGAGAACCAACAGTGCCCCATCCCGGTAACTAACCCGGGTCCCCTGTGGAACAACGGTGGGAATGCTACCACTTAACCAAGTGGAGCCAATCCGCACCTAACATTCCCAAGAGAATGTAATTCTACTGCGCAACATCGTTCCTCAGTCCTGTACAGAGAACGGAATGCGCCAACAAAGACGAAGTAACGTCTAACAGATAAGATCGGATAAAAGGAGACGGCGTCGACCACGACGCTGCCTCACAAATATCCTCGACCCGAACCCCACCAAAAAGAGCAGAAGAAGCCGCAACTCCACACGTGGAGTGAGCTCTGATACCCTCCGGGGCCTGCTCCCCTATCGTCTCGTACGCCGAAGCGATGCATTCGCATGCGCTGTTTTGACAGTGGCCGACCCAGCGATCTGTCACCGTGGCACACAAACAGCTGAGGGGAGGATCTAATCAACTTAGTGCGGTCCACATAGTGCGCAATGGCGCGCACGGGACACAGCCTGTGCCGTCTCTCCTCCTCCTCATCCTTATGAGGTGGAGGACAGAAAGCACGCAACTCGATCACTCGAGATCGAAAAGAACTCGTGATAGATTTAGGCACAAAAGTAGGGTTTGGTCGTAACACAGCCTTGCTTAAATCACCATTGATAAACAAGCAGTCCGAACGAGTGGAGAGAGCACAAAGATCACTCACCCGTTTCGCCGAACACAGAGCCAATAGCATAGCTGTCTTCAACAACAAGTCATTCTACGAAGTCCGTGTCAAAGGTTCAAAAGGTGGTTCACACAGAGCACGTAGAACCGTAGACAGCTCCCATTTCGGCACACCAGTCCTAACCACAGGGCGAGGCGCCGTGTGCCAGTCATGAAGTGTTTTACCAGGGGGTGGCTGAAAACCAACCTCTCCCCAAAACCTTCATGACACGCAGAGATTGCCGACGCATAACCCTTTACGGTCGACGGGGATCTCTTCATATCAAACAGATATTGCAGGAAGGAGAGTATCCGCTCTACTGAGCAACAAAACGGATCCACATGGATCCTGTCACACCAGCTCACAAACATGTTCCACCGAGCAGCATAGACTCTGGAGGTAGAGACAGCTCTAGCTCCCTGAATCATACGTATAACGTCCTCGGACAGACCCCGGCGCGCTAAACGGTCCCTTTCAGGAGCCAAGCCGCCAGCTATCCGCGCAACGACGGTGGATGCTGAATCGAGCCCTCCGCCTGAGACAGTGCGTCCTGGCGCTGAGGAAGGGTCCACGGGGCTCTCACCAACAACTGTATTAACTCCGGATACCATACTGCTGCCGGACGGTCCAGAGCAATAAGGATCACATAGAGATGGTCTAACCTCACGCGTGCCAACAAGCGAGCAATGCACGTCTGTGGTGGGAACGCGTAAAGTAATCCCTGAGGCCACGAGCGGTGTGCAAACGCGTCTGTGCCGAGGGACGCACGGTCCTGGTCCCTTAGTGAAAACCATAACCTGCATTGCGCGTTCGCTCTCGACGCAAACAGGTCCACCTTGGCCTCCCCAAATCTCTCCCAATTGAGGGAGACGATTTCGGGATGAAGACTCCAATCGTCTTCCCTCAATTCGTGGCGAGACAACAGGTCCGCCTCTACATTCAGGATCCCCGGAATGTGGGTAGCTGTCAGAGAACGCGGGTGGCTGTGAGCCCACAGCCACAGACGCCTTGCCGACAAGTGGAGCGCAGGAGACCTGACTCCTCCCTGTCGGTTGATATAGGCCACCGTCGTTCGATTGTCTGATCAAACCAAGACGTGTTTTCCCTCGACCAATGACGTGAGGCGGGTCAAGACCAACAGAACCGTGTCCAGTTCCAGCAGGTTGATGTGGCGACCACTCCGTGGCCACACACCCTGGACTGCTTGTCCCTGACACACACCCCCCCATCCCGTCAAGGATGCGTCCGTGAAAACACTCACGAACAACGTTACTCTGCCCAGGGGAACCCCTCGGTTCAGAATGACCGGGTCCCTCCAGTAGTCTAGGTCTGCCCCTAGACACTCGGGGAGCATCAAACGATGGTTTCGTTGGCGCACGGGGTCTATCCGCTGCCCAGCAAACCATCTCTGTAGTGCACGCATGTACAGCAGCCCCAACGGTACCACCGCGTGGGCAGCTGACATGAGTCCCAATAGGGACATGATCGCACGCACGGGCCTTGTGCACGGGGGTCTGCAGAGGTGTAGCG
>JACXGK010014748.1:0-11227 GCA_016801125.1 Novumbra hubbsi
TGTATACATGCACTGGCAGACACGTACTGTATACATGCACTGGCAGACACGTACTGTATACATGCACTGGCAGACACATACTGCATACATGCACTGGCAGACACGTACTGCATACATGCACTGGCAGACACGTACTGCATACATGCACTGGCAGACACATACTGCATACATGCACTGGCAGACACGTACTGCATACATGCACTGGCAGACACACACTACGTACATGCACTGGCAGACACGTACTGCATATATGCACTGGCAGACACACATTGCATACATGCACTGGCAGACACGTACTGCATACATTGGCTTGTGTCCTAGTCAGGTCAAGACTCCCCTGGGCTTGTGTCCTAGTCAGGTCTAGACTCCCGAGGTCTTGAGTTATAGTCAGGTCAAGACTCCCCTGGGCTTGAGTCCTAGTCGGGTCACGACACAATTCCCAATGACTAAATCCATGTTCAAATGCTGGCCCCCAATTGACAAAAAACTATTTTATATAGCCAAAGTCTTACCGGTACAATGTGCCTCATCCAAGTAAGGTATTCTAGAAACTGACCACACAATATACCTCATCCAATTAAAATGAGCCTACCATTGTAGAAATTAAAAAAAGGTAGCACAGATAGTGTCCAATCCTTTGAACCGCATCTGCCCCCATCAAGCTGTTGTTACTGACTTAATAGAGGTGTTGGAATAACCTGGCAATTGGATGCGTTGTGTAAAGTGCCATGAATTATTGAGGCCACAAAATCAAAGACTACTTTTCCAAAGGGAGATGCACACAGGTTAAATGTAGCTAATATTCATCAGATATTCACCCGGCCAACACTCTTTGGATGTTTAACAAGGCTGTTGATAGCAAGGGAAACATTTAAACTACCTGAACTTAATCATGCTTTCACAAATTATCTCTACCAAATCTTAAACCAGAAAAGGCAGTTGTGAAAGGGCCTGGATGTGAGGAGAGGTGTTTGAACGAGTTGGAGATGCTGCGTGTGTATTCTGTAGGAGGGAAGTCCCTCTCCAAAGCATGGCTGCCATAATATACTCAGGCCTTATTTTAAGAGCATGAATACACTAGAGGCTCATCCCATAGTAAAACACTGAGAAATACACACAAAAAGCCTTTCAGGAAGCTTGCAATGTCTGCATTTTCTATTCTTTTGTTGTTGATTTACTGCATAGTGTACTAATTCCGTATTATTTGTTAATATGAAATCCTTCATATGGCAGTTGGTGAAATCAAGATAAAAAATCTGTATGGCCGAATGTCCAAAATTACAAAATTTTTAGGAATGTATTTACCCGTACTCGCATTACACCAAAGATTGGGAGAGTGGAGAGTAAGGAGGTCCACTGTTTACCTCCTAAGGCCGCCTGCTCCTCTACACCACATCTATTAATACATCTGTGGTGCAGCAGACGGGAGAGCATTTTCTACTTCTAACGCCACAAACCGCAGCACCATCTTTAAATAAGAGGGGAGAGTGTGTGTGTGTGTATAAGTAGTGGATAGGGGATACTGCAGATGTCAGATCGGGTGTATCGGGCCCTGTTGCCACAGCTGAGGCTGATTACCGTTAGTTAACGTTTTCACGTCCTAATGAAACGTCCACTTTCTGATCACCATAGTTCCCCGTGTTAGCCTTCTCTTTGTTATTCTCCCTTTTACCGTCTCAGAGCCACATTGAGCCATGGCCTTTCTCTACAAACAGACCAGGACTCGCTTCTCGTTTCCTCTTTGGGGCTCCTGTTGAAACCAGAGGGATACAGGGAGAGGAGGGTGTCTGTGAGGTTGTTACCCAGGCTCCCAGCCGGTTGTTATCCCAGAGGGATACAGGGAGAGGATGGTGTCTGTGAGGTTGTTACCCAGGCTCCCAGCCGGTTGTTATCCCAGAGGGATACAGGGAGAGGAGGGTGTCTGTGAGGTTGTTACCCAGGCTCCCAGCCGGTTGTTATCCCAGATATCTCCCATATCAACAGCTTCCCCAGAGGACATATCACAGGGAAAACGCTGACCTCATTTCACTGTGATTTTCCAATCTTAGACTGTCTACATTATTTCTACTCAATCATTTTGACAAGCATGGAGTCGTCTATGGCCCTGTTATGGATGTCACTGAGCTTGTCCTTTGAGGTGGGCAGTACCTTTACTGGTCACATTTTCAATTGAAAAGTCATGGAGACTGGAGATTATCACAGAGCTAAAGTACTTTTGGTCATGTGAGACTATATTTAGAGTAGGGCTCTCTTTCGTTATACTAAGCTGGCCACCACACTCTAATCAATCAAACACAATTCTTATATAAAATGCATTCCAAGTGCTTATAAAATAAATAAGAGTTTGATAAATGTAAATGAAAATGTGGAATAAAACTACTCACAAAAACAAATGATTTACATGTATTTAAATATTTGAAAAGCAAGGCTAAAAAGTCCTGTGTTAAGATCCCTTTTAAATGTCACAGGTTTCTACTTCACTCAGATTTTCAGGCAGACTGTTCCTAAGAACAGACCCATTGTGTCAAAAGGAGGCTTCCCCTAATGGTTTGGTATTGACTGAAGACACAACTTGACTGCGCACTGTGGAAAAAGGCAGAACGGTTTGTTAGGAGGAAGGCCTGTTGTTATCATCTGGCTGTATGTCCCATACTGGCTGCTATATATATATTATATTATAATGAACAATACTAAATAGGCATAAAGTATAAATATGTTATTAGTAATCATAAAGCAGTAGAATAAAAACAGTGAAAAGCATTAGTAGATTATAATAAATAATAGAGACAGATGACAATAGATGTAAACTAGAAATAACAATCTACTTTTAGTTATGAACTGGTATGGAAGGGTGTTCATGCGAATGTTTTCCACAGCAACACTATTTAAGCTCATAGAAACACTGTTCCAGCTCTCCTTAGGCTGGCCTGAGCTCTGGCACTCTGCATGTTTGTTTCTGTGTGAGTGTTTGTGTTTAATTGGTGTGCGTGCTTGTGAATAATTATTACACATGCACACACTTTGTGATTCCATGTGTTTCATTCACACTACCTCCATTGACCAATTGACTGTAGTACTCTTCACTTGGCCTGTACTCTTAAATGAACCGTGTGTGTGTGTGTGTATGCGTGTATATACTGAAGTGTTACCACTGAGAACTGTCTGTGAGTGTGTGTGTATGCGTGTATATACTGAAGTGTTACCACTGAGAACTGTGTGTGTGTGTATGCGCGTATATACTGAAGTGTTACCACTGAGAACTGTGTGTGTGTGTATGCGCGTATATATTGAAGTGTTACCACTGAGAACTGTGTGTGTGTGTGTATGCGCGTATATACTGAAGTGTTACCACTGAGAACTGTGTGTGTGTGTGTATGCGCGTATATACTGAAGTGTTACCACTCAGAACTGTGTGTGTGTGTATGCGCGTATATACTGAAGTGTTACCACTGAGAACTGTGTGTGTGTGTATGCGCGTATATACTGAAGTGTTACCACTGAGAACTGTGTGTGTGTGTGTATCTGAATTGATGTGTTCCGGCAGGTTTGAGACTCTGGCGGTGGCCACGGAAGCAGAGACCAGACAGGATCCTGACCAGCCAAGCAAGGCTGCAGGGAAGAGACTGACGGTAAACGTCTGTCTGTCTGCTTAGGGTTGGGCAATATAGCATGAAAACATACCACAGTACATTCAGAGTTTTGCATATCAGGATATTCAAATGTGTTCCTTTAATTGCAATAACAAACATACCAAGTGGCGACATTCACACATTGGCACATGCGTACAGTTGTGCCGTTAATACCTTAGTGCCCACTCTTTATTTGTGTGTGTGTGTGTGTTTCCTCAGGCTGACTGGACTCTGGTTCTGGGTGAGCAGGCCTTGGATCTCTGTGCCCCTTCCTTCTCCCCTTCCTCGTCCTCCATCTTTGTTTGTGGAGAGAGAAACCTCTACTGCCTCAAAGACAACGGGCAGATCCGCTTCATGAAGAAATTAGAGTACAACCCCAGCTGCTTCCTCCCCTATGCCTCAGGTAACGGGACAAGCTTGTATTTCTGTAGTATTCTGTTGTAAACTGTGGGGTCCAATACTAAACTACATAGTAGTGTCCCTTAAATCTGTATTGTAGAATACAGTTCTGAACACTATTCACTACATTATATTATTTTTCTGATGTGGATTTTGACCCCCCCCATTCCCCTTTCCCCCATTTATTAAGTACAGTTTATACCATATTATATATTGGGTTCTCTACAGGCCATAGAAAAGAGCAGAAACACTGTCCTTGTGGTTTAGTACACAATCCTTCCTACATAAAGGCAATGGAAGATTTGCTCTAAGATTATGAATGAAAAACACATGTAATGCTTGCGGACCCTCCACTGCACAGTAGATCCACCCCCATGCTATAATAATTATCAAGATCCTCCCTGGAGACGGACCTTCCACTGGACAGTAGATCCACCCCCATGCTATAATAATCATCAAGATCCTCCCTGGAGACGGACCCTCCACTGCACAGTAGATCCACCCCCATACTATAATAATCATCAAGATCTTCCCTGGAGACGGACCCTCCACTGCACAGTAGATCCACCCCCATGCTATAATAATCATCAAGATCCTCCCTGGAGACGGACCCTCCACTGGACAGTAGATCCACCGCAATGCTGTAATAATCATCAAGATCTTCCCTGGAGACGGACCCTCCACTGGACAGTAGATCCACCCCCATGCTATAATAATCATCAAGATCTACCCTGGCGACGGACCCTCCACTGGACAGTAGATAATATAACATAACATAATCATCAAGATATTGTCAGTGTTTGAAGATTCATGCCAGTATGTTGTGGGCCATAGTCCACGAAAGGGATGGACCCCTGCCTGACATATTTCATATGGTAGACTGGAAAAAGCCTTAGCGATAAGGTCTCTAGGGGCATCAAGTCATTAATGCTCTGCACCAGACCACAATCTCTCTTGTTGTGTTCTTGCTGCACTGGGCTCACCACCTCCTGACAGAAAGCTCCACTTTGGAATCATTGGTCTATACAACATCGGCTTCCAGGTGCATGTTATGCAAATGTAAGTTGCATTTTAGACCCGCATGGGTTCTGTTATGTCTGGGGAAATCAAACCCATTCCACATTCCTGGGGCGGTTGTGGAATGTGGAAAGGGTGCTTTGCTGCCGTAGGGTTAGAAGGAACCGCCATTGAAGGAACCAACATTCTGCTCTGCATCCAATAGTTCCAAAGGAGAAAGTCAGTCATCTGTATGTGAGATGAAGCTGAAATGCACCTGGATCATGCAGCTAAACAGTGATCCAAAATACACAAGCAAGTCTAAACCAGAAAGCTGAAAAACAAAACAGAATTACATTTTGGAATGGCCTGGGCAATTTTCAAACCTTAACCCAATTGAGATGTTTGGCAGGACCTATGAAGAGATGTTAATGCTCAATAACACACATTTTGCAGATTTCAAACAGCTCTGCATGGAAGAGTGGGTCCCAATAACTGTGATATGAGAGGCTGATTAACAACTTAAGGAAGCATTTGTTTTCAGTCCTTGCAGCTAGTGATTGTGCAACCAGTTATTGAGTGTGATATTTTTCTCAGGCTGGCCTTGAGGGTTGCATTAGTTTGTTCAATAAATAACTGAACACAAGTGTCCTAGGCTGTTCCAGTGGTCTAAGCCACTGCCTCTGGTGCTCGTGTGCTGCTGCCTCTGGTGCACGTGGGCTGCTGCCTCTGGTGCTCGTGTGCTGCTGCCTCTGGTGCACGTGGGCTGCTGCCTCTGGTGCTCGTGTGCTGCTGCCTCTGGTGCACGTGGGCTGCTGCCTCTGGTGCTCGTGTGCTGCTGCCTCTGGTGCACGTGGGCTGCTGCCTCTGGTGCATGTGGGCTGCTGCCTCTGGTGCACGTGTACTGCTGCCTCTGGTGCACATGTACTGCTGCCTCTGGTGCACGTGTACTGCTGTACTGCTGCCTCTGGTGCACGTTTTCTGCTGCCTCTGGTGCACGTTTGCTGCTGCCTCTAGTGCACGTGGGCTGCTGCCTCTGGTGCACGTGTACTGCTGTACTGCTGCCTCTGGTGCACATGTGCTGCTGCCTCTGGTGCTCGTGTGCTGCTGCCTCTGGTGCATTTGGGCTGCTGCCTCTGGTGCACATCTGCTGCTGACTTTGGTGCACGTGGGCTTCTGCCTCTGGTGCACGTGTACTGCTGTACTGCTGCCTCTGGGGCACATGTACTGCTGCCTCTGGGGCACATGTACTGCTGCCTCTGGGGCACCTGTACTGCTGCCTCTGGTGCACATGTACTGCTGCCTCTGGTGCACATGTACTGCTGCCTCTGGGGCACATGTACTGCATCCTCTGGGGCACTTGTACTGCTGCCTCTGGTGCACATGTACTGCTGCCTCTGGGGCACATGTACAGCATCCTCTGGTGCACATGTATTGCTGCCTCTGGTGCACATGTACTGCATCCTCTGGTGCACATGTACTGCTGCCTCTGGGGCACATGTACTGCATCCTCTGGTGCACATGTACTGCTGCCTCTGGTGCACATGTACTGCTGCCTCTGGGGCACCTGTACTGCTGGGGCTTTGGGTTTGAATCCAACCTACTGCTCTAGCACCTGAAACATTCTCGATCTTTCCACACATTCCTCTCCAATGATACATACATATGCCTTTATTAACTGAGTATTATACTGTTGATTAGTTCATTCAGGTTCTCTGTAGTTAATATAAGCTTTTGGTTGTAGATCTGACAAAATACACAAAAAATCTTAAAAGGGTCCTAATTATTATCTTCTGCACTGTAGAGACTGATATATCCTAAAAGTTCATCTCTCTGGTCAGTAATTTTTTGTCAATTGTTTCTTAATATTAGTGCCTTAAAATAGGAAATCAAAGTGTAGCATTTTTGGCATGTCTGGATAAGAATCTGCGTCCCCGAGCCTACGTTTCTGATGTTTCGTTCCAGATATTTATTACAATTCTACAGAAAAATAGATGTTTAGTTACTTTGTAATTTATCACGGCAGCTTACGTACAGTAGCCAGTGGAAACTAAATGTTATTATTGTATTATTTCATTGTTGAAATTGTATACATCTGCATGCCATTTCATTGACCAAAGTAGCTAGCAGAAAATCATACAGTGCCTGAAGCTAGCTATCTTTCAATTATTACACCGACAGCACCCAGCCGTGCCGATGATGTGGTTTCCTGGACTCCTCAAACGTCATAGATTTTAACCCTCAGCGGTATTTCATACTAGACAGTATGCTCTTTCAGATGCCCTTGAAAGAACGTTAGAAATGCAAGTACGCATTTTGAAACGTTGCTTGGTTTGAGATGTTTAGATACTGGTGATATTTCTTGTGTGGTGCCACCGTGTGCTTCGATTGTCCTTCAACTGAGATAATTGTGAGAGTCTCTAGGCTTGTTTGATGAGGAGCTACGGCCATACACAGTGCCTCTGTCTGCCCTGATTTACTCCAACCAGAAAAATTAGTAAATGTCACAGAGCAAGTGACCGTTCCATCTGATCCACATATAACACTACTAGCACCTTGAACACGCAACACACCTGAGTAAACACACACGCACACGCAGCATGTTCAGCTGGCTAAATTCCTCTTGGATCAGGGGGCTGCGTGTTGCATGTTAATCCCACTATCGAAGGAGCTGCTAATGGCTTCCAGCTAAAACGCCTCCCTCCAGCTGAGCTCCGCTTTAGACACCGAGGGAGAAAGCAGGCGGGAGGGAGAGGGAGGGATTGCTAGGAAAGGGGAGCAGGATGGAAAGAAAGTGTGTGAGAGAGAGAACGAGAGAGAAGAGAGTACAGGGAAATAGGAGCCAGAGATGGGTAAAGAGAGGAGAGAAGATGGATGGAGGTGGGAGAGGTGGACAATGCTGGTTTAGAATGAGAGATTGAGGAAAACATTGTTCTTTGTTGAAATAAGGTTTTTAGATCAGATGCACCTGCTTTTCTTCGCGCACCCTCCTCCCAACGATATCTGGGAGCCAGGAAAGGACGCCAGGTGAAAACGATTAAAGTTCTCAATGGTTTCTCTCTGGTTGTGCTCTCAGCAGCTCTCCTGGACAGTGTAGACAATGGCTTCCTGCTATTGTAATTTGTTACGGTTGGGGTTTTAATACAGAGCGAGGGAAAGAAGGTTCCTGGCTGCTGGCTTTCATATTGTTTTGGCTGGAGCTGTAGTGGTTTAGCGGCCTGCTCCCAATATTTCCCAGGTTTCCCCTTTGGCCCTCCTGTGTGCGGCTGCCTTTTTTTGGGGCCGTCTTTTTCTCTCTCTCCCTTGTTTTTCTGCCCTCCCTCTCATTCTTGTCTGTTTTCTCCTTAAGGGGTGATAACACAGCCACTTAACCACAGCATTGGTAATAACCTCATCTCTAATTACAGTGTTTTACCAACACACACGCCTCAAAGGAGCTGGGTACCAGAAACATAATCTGATACAGTGTTGTTAATGCAGTGGCAGAACAGAACTAACCGGGAGAAGCAAAAGAGGAGAAAAAGTGCAAATAACCATGGTGGATGTAGCGCGTCCTCTAAAGCTGGTGAATGTAGAGCGTCTTCAAAGCAGGTGAATGTAGAGCGTCCTTTAAGCAGGTGGATACAAAGTGTCCTTTAAAGCTGGTGGAAGGGGAACGTCCTCAAAAGCAGGTACATGTAGAGCGTCTTCAAAGCAGGTGAATGTAGAGCGTCCTTTAAGCAGGTGAATGTGCTCTAAAGCGTCCTCTAAAGCAGGTGGATGGGGAGCGTCCTGTAAAGCTAGTGAATTTAGAGCGTTTTCTAAAGCAGGCGAATGTAGAGCGTCCTCTAAAACTGGCGAATGTAGAGCATCCTCTAAAGCAGGCACTGTAGAGCGTCCTCTAAAGCAGGCGATTGTAGAGTGTCCTCTAAAGCAGGCGATTGTAGAGCGTCCTCTAAAGCAGATGATTTTAGATTGTCCTGTAAAGCAGGCGAATGTAGAGCGTCCTGTCAAGCAGGCAGATGTAGAGCGTCCTCTAAAGCAGGTGGATGGGGAGCATCCTCTAAAGCAGGCAAATGTAGAGCGTCCTGTCAAGCAGGCAGATGTAGAGCATCTTGTAAAGCAGGCGACTGTAGAGCATCCTCTAAAGCAGGTGGATGGGGAGCGTCCTCTAAAGCAGGTGGATGGGGAGCAAAGAGAGGGATGGATACCTTGTCTTTGGGTGAGACATAAGGGGGAGTCGAGCATTGAAGTGATTCAGAGGTAGTTCTAGTACAGGCTGTGTGTTCTGTGTGTCTTCAGATCTCCCATGGTGACAGTCATGTTAAACCTGTGCAGCCATTTAAGGGCCAAACCAAAAGGTGTTTTCATTATTAGTCAACTGTGGGTTCTCAAAGACACATCATCCCCTTATTTAATTTACTTGTGTTACCTCTTAAATTTTTTTTCTGGTTGTTGTAAAGATTGTATTTTTAAAGGCCTTTTCATCAGGTTTGTTTTATCTGTGAGGCTGTACCTCTGTGTTCTCTTTCCAGTGTCCGAGGACACCACCAACATCCTGCTGGGTAACCATACCAACATGCTTCTGGTGTACAAGGATGTCACGTTGAAGTGGGCCGCCCAGCTCTCCTGTTCTCCTGTGGCCATCAGGGTTGCCAACTTCCCGTGAGTCTCTCGTTACCATGGCACCCGCTCCTGCTATTGCGCAACGTGTCCTGGGATTGGATAAATTTCATGTCATCTGTTTAGGGAATTAATTGACAATGAAACCCAAAGCCTACATGCAGGTAGTACTGAACTGGACCCCACAGTAGATGGTAACGCAATCCCTACCCACTGAATGAACTCTCCAACCACATGGTTAAACACACAGGGCGTGCTCAGATTCCACCGGTCTGGTAACCGATACCCCCAGAGGCCTTTATCTGGGGATGGGGGGGATGAAAGGAGGAGAGGAGACTGGGCCTAAATGGGGGGAGGGAAGCACTTCAGATGAAGGTCCATTCCTGTGCTCCATGCGTGAGTGTCTCTGTGTGGCTCTCTGCTGCTCTGGGCCGTTTGTTCCATTCTGAAGAGCCCTTCTGTCAGCACCCACTAGATGAGCCCTCTGGGTCCTCCCAGAACACCCAGCACCCAGTTCTACAGGCATCCTCTTCACGCGTGTTGCCTGCTTGTCTGTCTCCCACACGCGGTCCGGTCAGGTCAACACGCCGTGAATCCCGTCCACATGCCAGGTGTGTTGTTACTCATGATCGTCCGTTGTTATGGTTATCGCCATGGGAAACCCGCCCAAATCCCTGGGAGGAAATGATTTCACGATGTCTTCCAGCTGGCCAGTCAAAACAGATAAGGGAGTGGTTGAGTTTAGCTCAATGCAATTCACGACAATGGCAACGCAAACAATGATGTGTAATGTTGCTGTTAACTGTGTGCGTGTGTGTGTGTGCATGTTTTGATTTAACACATTGGATAACAGATTTAATTAACAACACAAAAACAATAAAAAAATAAACATAAGCTTTTTGGTTTAGGGTCAAACTTCCAATTAGGGCTAGTGTTAAAATGTGGGTTACTTCAAGGTTTAGTCATTACAGTTTAGGATAAGGCATTAAGGATAGGGGTTTAACTTTAGGGTCAGGTTAAGGGACATATATTTGGTTTTCTGGTCCCCACAAGGATTGGTGTGTGTGTGTGTGTGTGCGTGCAGGAACTGGATGCAGATGTGTTGTGGTTCCAGGCCAGCGAGGCGGTAGCCCAGCCCAGCGGGGCAGTAGGCTCCAGATGTGCAGCACAGGCCAGCGGGGCAGTAGGCTCCAGATGTGCAGCACAGGCCAGCGGGGCAGTAGGCTCCAGATGTGCAGCACAGGCCAGCGAGGCGGTAGCACAGGCCAGTGAGGCAGTAGGCCCCAGATGTGCAACACAGGCCAGCGAGGCGGTAGCACAGGCCAGTGAGGCAGTAGGCTCCAGATGTGCAACACAGGCCAGCGAGGCGGTAGCCCAGCCCAGCGGGGCAGTAGGCCCCAGATGTGCAGCACAGGCCAGCGGGGCAGTAGGCTCCAGATGTGCAGCACAGGCCAGCGAGGCGGTAGCACAGGCCAGTGAGGCAGTAGGCTCCAGATGTGCAGCACAGGCCAGCGAGGCGGTAGCACAGGCCAGTGAGGCAGTAGGCTCCAGATGTGCAACACAGGCCAGCGAGGCGGTAGCCCAGCCCAGCGGGGCAGTAG
>JACXGK010014749.1:0-11217 GCA_016801125.1 Novumbra hubbsi
TCGATGTCCCGCCCCCGAGAGCCATATACCCCACAATGATTGGTAGGTTCGTTCAGCTCCGCACACAACACTGTAAAGTGCCATTCATATTAAACTCGCGGGCCGCACTAACATTAAACTTTCATATTAAGGTGGGGGCCACAAAATATCGTCTCGCGGGCCGCAATTGGCCCCCGGGCCGCATGTCTGAGACCCCTGACTTAGGCTATTCATATTCGACTATGTGATTTCAAAAGACCATTGGCTGGACTACAGATTCTAAAAGTTGATCATAGCAAATGTGATGAATGCTTCTGCAATCAAAACCTTGTTTGTAAGAAATATATATATATATATATATATATATATACAGTTGTGCTTAAAAGTCTGCATACCCTGGCAGAAATTGTTAAACTGTCTTTTCTTTATGGATAGTGATCATATAAAGCTATGTATGATCACATAGTTGTTCGGCTCATTTTAAAATCATTATGATAACAGAAATCACCCAAATAGCCCTTATCAAAAGTTTACATACCCTTGAATGTTTGGCCTTGTTACAGACACACAAGAAGACACATACAGGTAAAAATGTAAAAGGTTCATTTACCACACCTGCAGCTTTTTAAATTTCAATTAGTGTCTGTGTATAAATAGTCAATGAGTTTGTTTGCTCTCACATGGATGCACTGAGCAGGCTAGATACTGAGCCATAGGGCAGAAAAGAACTGTGAAAAAACCTGCGTAACAAGGTAATGGAACTTTATAAAGATAGAAAAGGATATAAAAAGATATCAAAAGCCTTGGAAATGCCAGTCAGTACAGTTCAATCACTTATTAAGAAGTGGAAAATTCGGGGATCACTTGAAACCAAGTATCATGTAGACCATGTAGACCAAAAACCATTTCAGCCCCAACTCCCAGAAGAATTGTTTGAGATACAAAGAAAATCCCACAGGTAACCTCAGGAGAAATACAGGCTGCTCTGGAAAAAGACGGTGTGGTTGTTTCAAGGAGCACAATACGACAATACATCATACAAAAATGAGCTGCAGGGTTGAGTTTGCCATAAAGGAGCCTTTACTGTGCCAAAATCACAAAACAAATTGGAGTAACGGGAATTTGGAGTGACGAGACCAAAATAGAGCTTTATGGTCAGAACCATACGCTCTATGTTTGGAGAGGGGTCAACACGGCCTATTGTGAAAAGAATACCATCCCCGCTGTGAAGCATGGTGGTGGCTCACTGATGTTCTGGGGTGTGTGAGCGTTAAAGGCATGGGGAATCTTGATGACTATTGATGGCAAGATTAATGCAGCATGTTATCAGAAAATACTGTCAGACAATTTGCATTGTTTTGTGCGAAAGCTGTGCAAGGGAAGCTCTAGGACTTTCCAGCACAAGCCCAAGTAGACCCTAGTGGTTACAGCAGAAGTGTGAAGTGAAGGTTGTGGAGTGGCCATCACTGTCTCCTGAACTTTAGCCACTCTGGGGAGATTTCAAACATGCGTTTTCATTAAAGACGACCAAAGACTTTGCATGACCTGGAGGTTTTGCAAAGACGAATAGTCAGCTATGCCAACTGCAAGCATTTGGGGCCTTATAAACAACTATTACAAAAGACTGTATGCTGTCATTGATGCTAAAGGGGGCAATACACAGTGTTAGGAACGAAGGGTATGCAGACTTTTAAACAGGGGTAATTACATTTTTTTCTTTGTTGCCATGTTTTGTTTGATGATAGTGCCATTCTGTGATGACCTACAGTTGAATATGAATCCCATAAGAAATAAGTGAACGTGTTTTGCTTGCTCACTCATGTTTTCTTTATTAATGTTATATTATTAATTCTCCAACGGTATGCAAACTTTTCAGCACAACTGTATGTATATATATGTATACATATATATATAACGTAGAAGGTGTATGTAATACTTTTGTAATATTTTTTAAATCCATTGTTAATAAGTGTAAATATATAGCTGTGTTGAAAACCAATTGTATGGAAGATATAAAGTAGTTTTTACCTGTCTTCAGGTTATGGCATCGGATGACCACCGTTTCCTGTCCAGCTCTCTGTACAGCACTGGTGTTTTAGTGGCCTGGGACCCAGCCCCATTCTCTGCTGACCTCAGCCAGGTGAGACTGGGGTAGAGTTAATTAGAAAAGTGTCTGTCGGCAACTCATCACTGTTAAATTACTTGTAGATGCCGCAGTGTTTTAATCAACTCCCTTTTACCAATATGTCAACAGAATACCTAACAACAATTCTTTGCCACTGACAACTAACACCTGGCAGCTTGCTAAATTACCTAGGTACAGTAGGGAGACCAAGTATTTGATACACTGCCGATTTTGCAGGTTTTACTACTTACAAAGCATGTACAGGTCTGTAATTTATGTAATTGGTACACTTCAACTGTGAGGGACGGAATCTAAAACAAAAATCCAGAAAATCACATTGTATGATTTTTAAGTAATAAAGCTGTAAATTAAGCTGTGAATACTTTCCGGATGCACTGTAGTAATTGTTGCTCCAGGACCATTATGGCAACTGACCTGTAGTTTGTTGGTTACCACAGTCTGAATATTCCTATGCCCCTTTTGACATAACCATAACCTCAGAGAAACCTGTGCCTATACCTAACCTAAGTAGTACCTGTGCCAAGCCTTACCTCAAGGGGGCCTGTACCTAAACCTTAAACTTCAGTTATGCCAACATTAATTATGATGTCATAGGAACAACACTTCCATCCTTCCTTTTGCACAAGAATGACACTCACTGGGAATGAAAGCTGATTAATAAAACTGCATGCACCTTACTCAAACAAACACATTATAATACCATTTATCATAAGCAAGTACAGCTATGCAGTATACTATCTGAATATGAAATCAATGAAAACATCTACTGTCTACATAAATTATAGTACACATGCAGCACGTTGTTTGTTGCTGGGTGAATGTGTGGCTAATTAACTTATAGTTAACGTTAGCGATGGTTGATTGATAAGCACCTGAAAATTGACCCGTTTTCACCTAAAACGTTTGTTTCCACTTCTTGTAATTACTGACATACGTTTTAGCTTAATATTATTTATTTCTACCATTGCAGTTTCAGCACAAAATGACGTGTTGATTTAAAATCTATCACAATCGACAGGAAGATATCCTATGTGAATGTGAGTCAAAACTGTTTGATGACTGACACAATTAATGTTTACTCGACAAAGACCAAATTGGCGAATTTGAACCCTGGTACCAACTAATGAACACTTCTGTATGTTTTTTTATGTTTTTCACAACTTTTACATACCATTCTTTTCCACTGCATCTTTGTAAACCACACTGGGAGGATTTGGTGACATTGGATGGCAGCAACTTTGCACCAAATTCTGAAACCAAAACAATGATGGTCTTAGACGCCATTCTGAAATCTGTTCAAGCTAGCAAGCTAACGTGGCTAACTGTTGTGCTATACAACAGTTTTTGGCATGGTTAACAAAAAATGACATGCTTGCCTAAATAAAGCTAGATTATCACACCTAAACAAGATATTAAACTCAACTTGAGTACAAAACAGAAAGTCTTGCAGCAAATTCTGGCGAGAGGTTTGTAGAAACTGAATGTTTCCCCCGGGTTGCAAATCAGAGAATGTCTACGCCGTTAAGTTTTCCCAAATAATACACCTTTATTACGAATGCACCCGGAGATCTGTCACGCAGGACAGGACGATCTAAAGTCCGTTCACATCGGACACCGTTTATGTAGCCACTTCCCCCCACAGTCAATGCATAGAAGTTGCTGCGCGTGCATCCTGAGTGTCTGTCTCATGTAGCAGCCCCCAAGCCCCGGGGTGGACCATCTGGTGACCTTTTCCGGGGTAGATGAGAATGGTGTTGTTGTGTCCGGCGCCAGGAAGTCTACAGGACCCCTCTGGCCTGTCTCCCCTCCTCTCCTTCCTTGGTCACTTAATCAGTCCCATGTGTGGTGGTCAGCCTAAAAGTTAATCTATAGGTTTTTAGATACACAGTGTCCTTTGTCTTATCCTCCTCACTTCCTGACACCCCTCCCTCTTATGGAATGTCCCAAGTAGCCTATTAACCCTCCAGCCTACTCTCTCGGAGTCTACTCCCCAAAGACATGATTCCAACCCAACACCTAATATCTTTAATAACGAATTCCACAGTTTCTGGATGCTCAAGGCCGGTTGTTGCACGTTCTGTTTTCATTTCTGCTAGCACTGGCAAACAAAGTTATGTTATCTTGTCCATCTCCCTAATAACACCCAGCTTTTGTTTTTGGGTGGTTGCTTGAACAAAACAAAGAGAAAATAGCAATGAATCCAAAGATGCATCTAGCTCAACCCGACTAGAAAACATAAAAAACGATTCAACTTTGCAGACAAATTAAGAGGGTTAGGGTTGTCCACCCTGACCGTTGTGGATTATTTTAGTTAAGATTAGATATTAGATGTGTGTGTGCTATTAGAAGCTAACGGTGCCGGTAGGGAGTATACTCTGAAATTAGCCAGCTGGAGGTCGTAAATGTTAATAAGTACATTCCAGAGGTAGGACTATAAATCAAGAGATTAGAGGCAAGGACATGGCATGTATAGGAAGACAGGTTTATGGCCTTTTTTAGCTGGACCCACAGATGCAGACAAGGAGGAGGATGGAAACGAGCTAGCCATGGTCAGATCTACTGGTGCCAGCTTACCCCCTCAACTGTCTTCTTCGTCGGCCTCCAAGGCCAGCAGAGGGCCCCATGGATGGAGATGGGGTCTGCAAGACGGAACACGCCCACCCAGGAAGCGTGCTCATCAATTTCGAGACAATGACTGAGGGAGGAATAGGCTACATAAAATGTGTCCGATGTGAATGGACTTCAGATCTTCCTAGATGTATTTTGGGGAACGATCTCCAGATATATCTGTAATAAAAGGCGTTTACTTTGGAAATAGCTGACCGTGTGGACATTCTCTGATTCAGGACTCGGGGGAAGTAGTTTGAATTCTACACCGTGTCATACTCTGAACCTGCGCACCCTCTGGTGGCCCAGGAGTGCTATTACAGTCACTGTCACCAATCGCCAACCACACGCACATCCCCATCTGCCTCATCAGTACCCTTCATAAGCACCCTAGTTCCACCAAACCCCTGCCAATTCAAACTCCGTGCTACGCCAAGTCACAACCTACGTCTCCCTAGTTTTTTGGCTCCTGCGTCTTTTCGCAGTTTTTGGCTTTACAGCCTTTTTGCTATATTGACATATATATTTCTCTGCCCACATACCTGAGCGACCGCTCTTTTCGTCTCTGAGTTATCGCCTCTCGGAACACCCGAGTCATTTCGTCAGTGTTATCGGTTCTCTAGCCATCATTGTTATATCTATTAGCCATCCCAAATTACGCTCCGCACGTCGAGCACTTGCATCCCAACCATCTCTCCGGTCGTCACCTTACAAGGGGCGTTCCTCCACGGCCTCTCGGAGACGCTCAAGGATGAGCTTGCCTCCCGAGAGGAGCCAGAGACACTCGACCAGCTGATCGCGCTGGCCCAGCAGATAGACTCTCGGCTCCGCGAACGTTGGCGCGACCGGGCTCCATTTCACCATCCCCGCGCATCCGCGTCACCACCCGAGACCAGACACCTGTCCACCGTCCCAGACGTGGAGCACCCACGAGACCCTGAGCCAGCTCAGGAACCCATGCAGCTGGGGCATACACGTCTTCCTAGAGCCGAAAGAGAGCGTTGTTTGGCCGAGAGGGTGTGCCTGTACTGCGGACTTAAGGGGCATACCATTCCATCAAGTCCAGCGCTACAGGGAAACGTCACCGCCCGACCATAAAAGAGGAGGTATGGACGGGTAAGGCGCAAACCTCCTCATCCCCTACGGAGGAGCTAGAGGGTCACCATCCACTGGGCCACGACCTCCTTTCCCATACACGTCCTCGTAGACTCCGGCGCGGACTGCAATTTTATCGACAGAGGACTCGTCAAACAGAAGGAAATCGTCTGCACTCCCGTTACGCCTCCCGTGACGGTTCGGGGACTGAGTGGTAAGACCATCGCCACCATAACACCAAACCACCCCACTCCAACTGATCGTCGCGGGAAACCACTGGGAGACAATATCCTTTTTTCTGATTGACAGCCCTATGTTTGATCCTCGGTCGACCCTGGCTGCGTCTACGTAATCCGACAGTGGATTTGGTTTCGGGCGCAATCAGCTCCTGGGGTCCGCAGTGTTTCCAGCGCTGCCTCGGTTCAGCAAACACACCAGCAGCTGCCGTATCCTCTGTGTCCGTGTCCTCAACTGATCTATCCACCGTACCAAAGGAGTATCTTGACCTAGCTGCTGTATTCAAAAGGAAGATACCTTGTCTCTTCCCCCACACCGGCCGTACGACCTTGCCATCGACCTGCTTCCTGGGGCGACATTACCCAGCGGCCGTCTGTACAATCTTTTCAAGCCTGAGACCGAAACCATGGAGCACTACATCCGTACGTCTTTGGCTTCTGGCATCATCCGTCCGTCCTCCTCTCCCGTAGGAGCTGGATTCTTTTTCGTCGGTAAAAAGGACGGTACACTGCGTCCTTGCATCGATTACCGTGCGCTTAACGCCATCTCCATCAGAAATAAATACCCGTTACCACTACTCAGTTCCGCTTTCACTCCTCTCCGGGGTGCATCCATCTTTACCAAACTGGACCTGCGCAACGCATATCATCTTGTGCGTATAAAAGAAGGAGACGAATGGAAGACAGCTTTCAACACTCCGTTGGGACATTTTGAATATCTCGTTGTCCCGTTTGGTCTTTCCAACGCTCCAGCAGTCTTTCAAGCCTTGGTCAATGATGTCCTCCGGGATATGTTGAATAGATACGTTGTTGTCTACCTCGACGACATCCCCATTTTCTCATCCACCCCCCGTGAGCACATCACTCATGTCTGACGCATTCTGGAGCGCCTTCTCCACAATCGCTTGTTCGTTAAGTTGGAGAAAAGCGACTTCCACGTTTCCACAGTCACCTTTCTGGGCCACGTACTCTCGCCCGGACGAGTGGAAATGGACCCATCCAAAGTGACGGCAGTCGCTGAATGGCCTACCCCAGGAGACAGAAAACAACTGCAGCGATTCCTATGCTTCGCGAACTTCTATCGCCGTTCCTCTGGTCAGCAGAGGCCGACCACGCGTTCAGAGACCTGAAACGGAGACTCACGTCAACAACCATCCTAATCCAACCCGATCCCTCATTACAATTTATCGTTGAGGTTGATGGGTCAGATACTGGTGTGGGGGCTGCTTATCACAGCATTCTTCCGAGGACCAGAAGCTCCATCCCTTCCCGTCTTCCACTGAGAAGGATTATGACGTAGGGAATAAGGAGCTACTCGCTGTTAAATTAGCCTTGGAGGAGTGGCGGCATTGGCTAGAGGGCGCGGATCTACCGTTCATTGTCTGGACTGATCACAATAATCTTGCCTACTTACATTCTGCCAAAAGATTGGATTCCAGACAAGCGCGTTGGGCATTATTTTTCGGGCGCTTCCGGTTCACCCTCACATACCGCCCCGGCTCTCGCAATACAAAACCCGACGCCCTTTCCAGGATCCACGCCCCAGGCGAAACTGACGACGCCCCAGCCACTATCCTTCCTCCTTCCTGTATTCGGGCAGGCCTCACCTGGGACATCGAGAGGACCATCCGACTCGCGCAACAGCTGGACCCGGTCAACGGACCACGCGACCGATTGTTCGTCCCGGATTTCGTTCGCACGGACGTTCTTGCGTCAGCTCACACCTCGCGGATTACGTGTCATCCAGGTGTGAATCGCACCATCTCATTTGTCCGTCGTCATTTCTGGTGGCCCACCTTATCCAAGGACACCCGGGACTACGTCTCTGCCTGCTCCGTTTGCGCACGGAATAAAACTTCAACAAGCGCACCTTCCGGTCTACTACAACCCCTTCCTGTACCGAGTCGACCCTGGTCTCACGTCTCTATGGACTTCGTTTCCGGTCTTCCCCCCTCCAACGCAATGACCACCATACTGACAATTGTCGACCGGTTTTCAAAAATGGCACATTTCGTGGCTTTGGCCAAACTTCCATCCGCTAGAGAGACTGCGGACCTCCTGGTGGCACACATCCTCCGTCCTCACGGCATACCCAGCGATGTGGTCTCGGACCGCGGCCCACAGTTCTCGTCTCAGGTATGGAAATCATTCTGCCAGGGCCTGGGTGCGTCCGTCAGTTTGTCTTCTGGTTATCACCCGCAGTGAAACGGCCAATCGGAACGGGTCAATCAAGAGCTGGAGGCTGCCCTCCGATCCGTCGCGTCGGCCAACCCATCCTCCTGGCACACGCATCTCTGTTGGGTGGAATACGCCCACAATACTTTGGTCTGTTACTCCTCCGGATTGTCTCCCTTCCATGCCTGCATGGGGTTGTCGAAGGGTTTGGAGACGTGCCCGCACCGCTCTACTGCGCTCCTCGGCTGCCTCCAAACGCTTCGCCGACCAACGCCGTTCCCCCGCACCGACATACAGTCCCGGTCAACAGGTGTGGCTCTCGGCGAAGGATTTACCCCTCAGGGTCGAGGCCCGCAAGCTGGATCCTCGCTTTGTGGGTCCCTTCCCTGTGGAAGCCGTCGTCAACCCTAGCTCTGTCCGACTCCGGCTGCCCGCCTCCATGCGCGTACACCCGGTCTTTCACGTGTCACAGCTCAAACCCGTTTCCACCAGTCCTCTCTGTCCCGCTCCCCCGGCTCCGCCCCCTTCGCGGATGATCGATGACCACCCTGCCTACACGGTCCGTCGCCTCTTAGTCGTACGTCGACGGGGTCGCGGGTTTCAGTATTTGGTGGAATGGGAAGGCTACGGTCCGGAGGAGAGGAGTTGGCAGCCCAGCTCCCGGATCTTGGATCGCTCCCTGATCCGGGATTTCCATCTCGCTCACCCTGGCCGTGTCGGTGGGCCGCCCGGAGGCGTCCGTAGATCGCCAACCACACGCACCTGTTCCCCATCTCCCTCATCAGTACCCTTCATAAGCACCCTAGTTCCACCAAACCCCTGCCAGTTCAAACTAAGTGCTACGCCAGGTCACAACCTACGTCTCCCTAGTTTCTTGGCTCCTGCGTCTTTTCGCAGTTTTTGGCTTTACAGCCTTTTTGTTATATTGACATATATATTTCTCTGCCCACATACCTGAGCGACCGCTCTTTTCATCTCGGAGTTATCGCCTCTCGGAACTCCCAAGCCATTTCGTCAGTGTTACCGGTTCTCTAGCCATCATTGTTATATCTATTAGCCATCCCAACTTACGTTCCGCACGTCGAGCACTTGGATCCCAACCATCTCTCCGGTCGTCTGTAAATCCTTACATGACTGACTTATTCAAAACTGCTGCTGATGTAGCTACATGTTTTTGTTTCTTTTCAAGCGGTATGAGTTTCTAATCGAAATGAAGACATTATAGTCTGAATAATTTTTTTGTGTGTACACAGTAGAATTAAGATTAGTTAAAAGATCAGTTGACTAACAAGGAATCAAAACCAGGCCTTGGCAGTGTAAGCGAAAGGCCCTATCTTTACCAATAGATAGAGTAGAAACTATTAAATATTTTACTCCCACAACATTGACACTTCCTCTCATTTCTTTACTCCCTCTTGCCCTTCCGATGCCTCTGTTCCTCTGTCGTCGTATCACTTTGCCCTTACCCCTCCCACCTCCCCATTTCCTTTTCTTAGTGGTACAACAAAACAGACTACCCCATTTTCGCCCAGTACCAGCGGTACAGGAGGCTCCACCCCCTCCAGCCTTTCTACATCCTGCACCCCCGATTTGAGTGGCAGCTCTGGAAGCGAATCCAGGACAACATGGCTGAACCTATCCAGAAGAACCCACCATCCTCTGGACTACTGGGTAATTATGGAGTGCATTGTACTCACCTTCTCCTTTCCATATTGAACCATTGTTCAATACTAAAAGGTGTCTTTTAATACCTTTTTTTACCTTCATCTCTAATGATTGACAATATAAAATGGGTTAAATTAATTTGGGATGAGGTCAAAGGATCTTCAATATTCTATTCAGGGCTATATAATCACTATACTCTAAGGCAAATTACTTTTAACCTGTTTTTGTAAGACTTCCCTATTTGAAACAGATGATTAGAATAATGCATGCCCCAATAATGAAATACATTTTGTAGTAGACCTTAGAAAGTAGTAGAAAATTAACACAGGTCTGAAACAAATATTTTAGTTTGCTGAAAGTGTAGAACTGTTGGATTATTATGGATACACCCCTCTCCAACAGTAGGCTAACTTGAACACTTTGTTTACATTTATATATTTTAGAGGTCAAATTGCCTATTTGAAAAATATGGTAAATATTCAGACACTACCGGTTCCTTATTTCACTGTTTTTAATCCTCATTGCAAATACGGATACATATATTGCATACATACAACTTGTTGTTACAGTTCTAGTGGTACTTCTACAATTCACTCTTGCTGTTATTTGTTAACTAGCGCTATGTATTTAGATACACGCACCGTAATGATGTCGACTTGATCAGTCCTTGCAAAGATTTGATATGATTGGGTGATGTGTACTTATCCAATTATTCTCTTCTACAATCTAAACTACAGAGGATTGCCTTTGTTGTTTTATTTGCCACCATATTGCATTTGAAGTATCAAATCTCGTGACACTCTTACACTGTAAAAAGGCATGGTCATGTCATTCCGTAAATTTATGAAAATGGTTTACATGTATGACATTTGCAAAAACTTTGCACCCCACTTGCAAAACTAATCGCCAGGAAATCCAGTGAATGCAATTCAGTATTTCTTACACCTCATTTTGAAAATGTTAGCTAGTGTAGAATTCAAACTACTTCCCCCGAGTCCTGAATCAGAGAATGTCCACACGGTCAGCTATTTCCAAAGTAAATGCCTTTTATTACAGATATATCTGGAGATCGTTCCCCAAAATACAGCTAGGAAGATCTGGAGTCCGTTCACATAGGACACATTAATGTAGCCTATTCCCCCCCCCTCAGTCATTGTATCAAATTTGATGAGCGCGCTTCCTGGGTGGGCGTGTCCCGTCCTGCAGCCCCCATCTCCATCCGTGGGGCCCTCTGATGGCCTTGGAGGCCGACGAAGAAGACAGTTGAGGGGGTAGGCTGGCACCAGTAGATCTGACCATGGCTAGCTCGTTTCC
>JACXGK010014750.1:0-11215 GCA_016801125.1 Novumbra hubbsi
GGAAAAGTCGGTGTGGTTGGAGAGAGGTGCCACCCATGTCGAGGGGCTCTGGAGGGGACCAGACGGCCGTCTGGCCCTACCACCCAGACTAAGACGGACGTCGATCCTGGAGGCCCATGGCCCGGGTCACGTCGGACCAGCGCAGACACTGAGAAATCTCTGTCACTGGTGGCACCCGTTCCTGAAAGCCATGGTAAAATACTTTGTTGACCACTGTGCGGTATGTACACATCACAATGTGCGCCCCACCATACATCCGGGAACAGGTGAGGGGTTTTAAGTACATTCCCATGTGTGTAGATACATTCACAGGGTGGCCCGAGGCGTGGCCGGCCCAGAGGGAGGACAGCAGTACGGTGTGGAAGTGTCTGATCAACCATTACATCCCCTGGCACGGGTTCCCTGAGAGAGTAAAATCTGACAACGCTTCCCATTTTAAAAACAAACACCTTCAGCAAGTAGAGGCCATGTTGGGCCTGTATCATTCATTTGGTACCGTCTACCACCCGCAGTCGCAGGAAGTGGAGCGAACCATGGTGGACCGGCCCGTATAAGGTGGTGGAACGGACGTCTCACGCAGTGCGTCTACAAGGAAAAGGCGAGACGTGGTATCACTGGTCCCAGTGCACCGCTGCAGTGCCACCCGAGAGGTCCCTGGGGGACATTCTGAACGACCAGACTCAACCGCCGGTGACCCAAGATGAGGACCCTACTACTGACCCTGGGGACCCTCCTAGTCCTCCACCCGGGCACGAGGACCGCCGAGGCAGTTGATTTTTGTCAGACACGACCACGAGGCATGGGGGCCATTCAACTGTCCTATGTGAGGGGGACCAGCACGTCATTCACTTTGGACTTATGTGATGTTATTAATTGTGGGGGTGGGAACATCTCATTCCATGGTTATGATCTGTATCTCTGCCTATCTTCTGCGGCTCAGTTTATGTGCTTTAAAAACTCTTATGTCCTGGAAAAATGGTGCCCAAGTTGGGCGATGGTGGTTAGTTTGCACAGGCGCGTGGACTCCCCCGCGGCGCGGTCACGGATGGGAGCACTTAACCCTCCAACGTGATTTTAGTCCCACACAAAACCCTGTAACACTGTCAATAGGGAAGTCGATGAAATCCCCTGATATTCGGGAGGGATATGAAGACGGACCCCTGAATGTGATCTTAGGGGTGGATCAGCCTGGGGGGGACACCATGGGAATTGTCCAGATTAAATTTGTAGAACCTCCCAAAAAATATCCGTAGTAACCCCCTCGGGCCCCTCCCTCGCATCCAAAACCCCGGGGGGGTCCACAGTTATATCCGTAGACTATTCCCTCCTGACACCTCTAACTCTCATAACGAGGGCCACGGGTTATTCTGATTCCAACTTGTGGTTGGACTGGTTGGCCAATAATGCTAAAGAACAAAACCTAGGCGATTGCGTGGCGTGCGCATCGGCCCGCCCTCAGCTGTTCACCGAACCAGCCCCTCTGTACCCAGAGGACTCTTGGGGATTCGGTTGTATGATGGCCCTGACAAAAAACGCGTCCCCTAAAAATTGCACCACCCTCTCTGCGTTATTTCCACCGATCCATAATCAGACTCTGCCTGGCCCGTTTACCCCAGCTCGAGCAGAGAATGGGTTTATCTGTTTTAACAAAACAGCAGTAAAACCGACTCAGGACCTTGGGGCTATCGCCCCCAGTTGGTGCAATAGGACATTCTCGCAAAATGAATCATTCGGGTGCTGGGCTAGAGCCGGCCTGTATTACCTGTGCGGGGGACACAAGTTGGTCTCCCGTATCCCGGGAGGGGTGGTAGGCACCTGCGCGATGGTTAGACTAGGGGCGCCATTAATGCTGGTGGGAGACAAAGTAAAGCGGGCGGAGACCAACCCGAGCCACGCCCTGACCCGTCGGAGGCAGAGACATGTTCTCCGTGGTCGGCGTGGCACCCGGTCATTCGATGTAGAGGTCAACTCTCCTACCTATATAGATGCCATCGGTGTCCCGCGTGGAGTTCCTAACGAGTATAAACTCGCAGACCAAATCTCATCAGGTTTTGAGAACATTCCCATTCTCTCCGCACTGTTCCCAGTGACCCCGAACAAAAATGTTGATCGCATTAACTATGTTCATTATAATGTGCTTCCCTTGTCCAACCTCACTCGTGATGCGATGGAGGGCCTCTCTGAACAGTTAGGCCCAACATCCCTGATGGCCGTACAAAACCGCATGGCACTCGATATGCTGTTGGCCGAGAAAGGGGGTGTGTGTTTCATGTTCGGGGACATGTGTTGTACGTTTATCCCCAACAACACCGCCCCGGATGGTTCAGTGACCAAAGCGTTAGACGGTCTTCGTACACTGTCGGAAACAATGCATGAGCACTCGGGAGTCAATAACCCCTTGGACGATTGGTTTGGTTCAATGTTTGGAAAATGGAAGGGTATTATTCTTTCTTTGCTTTTGTCAGTAGCCGTTTTCGGCGCTATCCTTGTCACCTGTGGATGTTGTTGTATTCCCTGCATTTGAGCGTTAATTATGCGTGTGATCACCACGGCTGTGGAGAAGCGTGATGGCACTGACCCACACCTGATGATGCCTCTGTTGGCTGTGGCTCCCCCGATGCCGGAGGACGAATTGGTTGATCTCGGAGACGAGATCAAAAGGGGGATTTGTGGATTATTTTAGTTAAGATTAGATATTAGATGTGTGTGTGCTATTAGAAGCAACTGTGCCAGTAGGGCGTATACTCTGAAATTAGCCAGATGGAGGTCGTAAATGTTAATAAGTGCATTCCAGAGGTAGGACTATAAATCAAAAGATTAGAGGCAAGGACATAGCATGTATAGGAGGACAGGTTTATTGCCTTTTTTAGCTGGACCCACAGATGCAGACAACGAGGAGGATGGAAACGAGCTAGCCATGGTCGGATCTACTGGCGCCAGCCTACCCCCCTCAACTGTCTTCTTCGTCGGCCTCCAAGGCCATCAGAGGGCCCCACGGATGGAGATGGGGGCTGCAGGACAGGACACGCCCACCCAGGAAGCGCGCTCATCAAATTCGATACAATGACTGAGGGGGGAATAGGCTACATTAAAGGTGTCCGATGTGAACGGACTTCAGATCTTCCAAGATGTATTTTGGGGAACGATCTCCAGATATATCTGTAATAAAGGCGTTTACTTTGGAAATAGCTGACCGTGTGGACATTCTCTGATTCAGGACTCGGGGGAAGTAGTTTGAATCCTTCAGTAGCCGCAAACATATTATGTTGAACGCACAACCCTATTTATGGAAAGATGAAAGTAGGCCGGCTGGTCAGCGGTTAGCGGACAATATTGTTATGCGACTGCGAAAAGGAGATGTAAAGTCAGCGTTCAATGTTCAGGGAACAAAACTTGTGAGCTCTGCCAGACATGTTAGCGATTTGACTTGAGACCAGATCTATTGATTCGCAATGTGGTCTTTAGGTCGGGGATGGGTGCATTCTTTAGTAGCTCAAGCAAAGAAACAAAGAAACCTTGAGCACAATGGCCACCCCAACCTCTCTGTTTTTAACATGCCTGCCTTTTCTAGTTACATTTTTCACACTTTCCGAGGAAAGCTCCAGCTGGGGACGTGCCACCAAAAACATGGACTGTCCAAAGAAATAGGCTAGATACAAGAGTAAACTGCCTATTAGGTGACAGTATTAACAGTTCCCCCCAAAAATGTAGTGTAAAAAAAAATCACCTTATGATTCCTGACATCTGTATTTTTTCTTTCCCATTATTTTCATTACATTTCACCTCTGTTCCAAATATGTACAGGCTGACCTCTGATATTGTTTCTTTTGAGCTGTTTAGTGGTTTGCATCTTGCAGTGTTACTGTCTGCTGAACAGTATAGTGTGACACATTTTTATTTTCACATCACTGAAAACAAATATTTTATCAAACTGCTGTTGTTTTCCTTGGCCTCATCATTGCCGATTGCAGTTTTTTTTTTAAGACATTAGAGACTGTTGAATGGGCAATGCCCAACTTTTGTACTATAATTCTAATTTAGTTCTTTTTTTCAGCAACCAAATCCCTTCATGATAAATTAGCTCACCATCCTGGACTACAAAAGGAAAGCATAGGAAGGACCTGAGACAAACATTTACAGCTCTTTAATGTGTGAACCATCAATGCATTAAGTCTGATGGTATGATATTATACAGCACCTGATCAATTAGAAACACCTCACATACAATGGGAGGGTGGAACTTTGATAGTGCTGTTACTGCTAGTTGGAAAATGTGCTAAAATAAATAATAAGGTGACATTCTGTACTTTAGGCTCAACCTCCCATCTTTTAATCATATTTTGATATGCTTTGAGCATATGGCAAAAATAGTCATAGTCACAACATCTTTACTATTGATGAGCCATAATCGACAAAGGTCAAATTACCAGTGTTTTATTCTCTTATGTTTATTATCAATATTCAAGCATTGGCTGTGATGTGTGGGTGGCATTTGTGTTTATTATGTAGAAATAGAAACCAGTTAAACCTGAATCCACTGTTCAATCAATGTGCTGCTTGTCATGGAAAGAGATTGTTGGGCTAATTGTTTCTCCAAAGACAAGGAGAACTGATTTGATGAACCAAGGCTGATGAAACACCCAACACAGAAGGAGATCCCGGTTTAGATGTCAACTTTTTTTAGTATCTGATTGTACACAGAAACTCCTGAATTTATTGTTTTGCCAGTGGCTTCATTTTGTTATTTCAAAGTGTTCCCACATCCAGGGTTTATATACATGATAGAATCATTGGAAACCATGAAAATGTAGAATTATCCTGGTACTCTGTAATTGTGTTTGTGCCGGTCCCCAGCTATGTGTTGGTCTAATCTGCTTGCAGTGTTGTTGTCTTGTTCTTTCCCTTGGAGACAGTTGTGGCCGATAAACTTTGTAGGTTGCTTATACCTGCATACTCCACCATCTGCATTATTCATGGGAAAGGGACTACAGCATCTTCAAATGGCCTGTCATTTCTTTTTACCCTCCATCGCAGTGGCCATATGCCACACTCACTAGAGACTGTGGGGGTATTCTAAGGTTAAGCCTGAATTCACAGAAACTAAGGTTGGAATTCATACAAACCTGCCATAGCAGTGTTTATAATCTAATAATATTTTATAATATTCATGCCTGTCAAGGGGGTCACCTGGGTTAGCTGTACAGTTCAAGACAAGTTGATGAATTAACAATTAGAAAAATAATGTGTAAATACCGCATTGTAGGTTTGATTGAACTGAGTGCTAACACATGGATACATATGCAGGTTTACCATGTGGTGGATAGATGTTGGGAACTCAATCTTGTGCTGTTTCGCTCTCTCCTCCCACGGTTTATACACCCACAAAGCTATCATAAGTCAGTAAACAAGTATGTTCTGTCTTCCTCCAAACAGAAGTACATTTTAAAGAGATGTTGGAAAGTTTGTGAGCAAAAAATGCACAGTTTTTTTCTACATCTTCTACTTTAGCTGTAACACCAAGCAAGTTTTGGAGCATTAATGTAAAAACATGAATATTGTGAAAACCAAAAGATTTGGATAGAGAATAAATGTACAATATTAGCTGTTATAAAAAAAAAGGAAAATGTACAGTAAATTAGATAATAGAATAGTTACACTTTGAAGTAAAGTATACTGATGTTTTGCACTATTTTTGTTGCTATTTCTTTGACATCTTGTCAGCAACTTTTGAGACATACCTTCCAGGAGGGCATACCTCTTGTTTTTTGTTTTTATTGAGTTTATTTTTGTGACAATCCCTTAAAGGTAATTGGGATTGCTGTCATTGGGCCTCCCTAATGGCTCAAAGTCTACATTAACATATCATTAGCTCTTTCTGGGACCATTCACTCAGAAAATTACTGGTCTCCAAAGACCTTCAGCTGCATCAACATTAAACCATTTCTCAGATAATGACATGCTACTTGTACAGTAACACTTTGAGTTTAGAATCCTAAATGGAATATGTAGATTAACTTCAAAGTGATTTACAATACTGCTAGTCCAGTAATCCTAAAGTTTAAAATCAAGATACTTTTTTATACGTTAAACTCCCTATTTAGGGTAACGTCAGTAGATGTAGTCTGTGTAAAACTAATAGAGAAACAGTTACCCTTAATGAAAATGTAGTGAATTTTTGTGAATTTACAGGGTTGTCTGAATGAAAAATCTGCTATTTTCCAGGTGTCGGGCTATGTGTGTTACACCCACACCCTGATTTTGTACACCTGCCTTACTTTGTGTCTCCCATGTTCATATTATTCCTTGAATAATATCCTGTGTGTTTCTTTGTCCCTGTTGCCAGTTCGTCTTGTGTGTTTCCCTAGCCGTTCGTGCTTCCTTGTGTTTTATCCTTAGTATAACTCTCGTTCCTTATTATCAGTGCCCGTTTCCAGTTATCCTATGTACCGAACCTCTGCCTGCCACCGACACAACGCTCCTGCCACAGTCTGTTCCTCCACTGAGTTATCTGTGTAACAAACCCCTGCCTGTTCACACTATCGGATCTTTGCCTACCGATTTGGGTGTATTAAAGTCTCTGAACTGTCTTCCTGCATCAGAATTTTGGTCCACTCCTGTGTTTCTGACTGTCGTGATGTTACACCTGCTGACGGAAATGACAATTACAAGCACAAGGAGCAGGTCTATTTGCTCTCATTTGTTGTTCATCCATTTTTTTCTCATTTAAAAGGCATACAATACAAATTGTACTATGGAAATGTATATAAAATGTTGTAAACTTGTTAGTAGCGAGTCAAAAATATGTACAGCAATTCACAGGGCTGCAGTGGGATTCTCAGCATGTGAGTTGCATATTGCACCAGTCCACTTAGATATGGGGTACACAGTACTAATAAAAACGACAACATTTTTCTCACTCACTCACTCTAGGAATGTAGATAACACAGAAATACTTTTGAATAAAACATCTTAAATAACAAGAACATGAAAGCATACAAAATGTAGTGCTGACAGATGAAAAAATAGAGATGAATTGGCATTATTTCACAAAATATAATGTGTTTAAAGTTTGCCCCTAATACACACTTCTTTTTTAAATCAGTGCATTATGTTAGACATACTGTGTTTTATTATATACTATGTACAGTGATTGACTTACGATGCAATGACTGCAGATGTCACTGCCCTAAAATGTCATACTACAATAATGGGCAGCATCTAAATGTATCCCACGTAAATCTAAATAAAGGTTGCTGGTCACTGATACCAGTTCTACCATTTCATATTGTTCTCTTGATATGGTACCATGCACAACATATGCTATGTTGGACTACTTTATAAAACACATCTGAGTCCTTATCTGCAGACATTTTATCCCACACTAAATCAGATCTAAGCAATTCAAGCTACTGTGCTTTGATGTCTAGGCTGAAATTTGGTTAGAATGGGGTTCAGGTCAAAGCCTGTAAACAGTCCCGATGGTTAGCTACCAGCAAATACTTAATAAAAATAATTATGTTTATCTACAAACATCAGGGAAACATGCAAATTGTTTGTTAATGCCACATTTAGAACACAGTAGAATCGCAACTGGCAACGACATTAGGCTAATGCTTATCTTAGATTAGCAAAGACAGTATATATAGACATTTTAATAATCTACAAGCAACAGGTGGATTCACTCAACACAACGTCACTGGACCAGATAGTGAAGTGGGTCAGACTCAAGAGAGGCACGACAGGACTTTTCGTTCGATTCATTTATGTGGGGATATTGAGCGGCGTGATGCAAGAAGAGATATTCCAATTCTCTCAGACAATTCGTATAAACCAATGCCTCACGTGGCCAGTGTGTAGGCAGTTCTTGGATGACAAATGCATTGATGCCATTGACTGGCAAGATTTTGAATGTTCAATATATTTCGCTTGTTAAGAATCGATGTGTGATTTAAGTGTTCCCTTAATGTTTTTTAGTAGTGTATTTAAGACATAAATGCCCACCTGTTAAGCGCTCAGGAAATTTAATTTGCAAATACATTTACCGTTAAACAAGTAGTGCAGGCTGGTGCAGGCAAGTACTAATTGTAGTACTACAAGTACTACAGTAATCCTGACAGCTAAAGTAAATCATTAACTATGAATGTTTCTGTGCCTCAAAAATGTGTTATTGCGACAAAAGAAATACCGGCATTAACTGCTCTTAACTGATCACTTGCATCCTTCTGACTTTTGTGTGATAACCATTTGAGTAGATAAAATAAATCAAATGTATACAGCAAAGTGTCATACAGAAACCTATCACAGTATATAAAAGGCTTTTGACAAGACGGCCATGGCATTCACTAATAGGACAGAGTACATGATATATTTCAGATAGTGCAAAACATTTCCAGATTACACACAATAATCTAAAGGTGCCATAAAACCTACATAGCATTCTGCCATTAATTTCTCTTTTGCTATTGTAAGGAAAAAATACTTTCATTCTGTGTGTTTTGAAATGATGAATCAATGTGTCATAATAAGCTATAATCACAATCGTACAATTGTATGCTTTTGGCCTTAAGAATGTATAGCCGTATCATGAATGCATTACTAACAGCCAAATGGAACTGCTTAAAGCATGAACAAAGCAAGTAATGATATGTGGGGTAATAAAGCAGAGAGCGAACGAATAACAGGAAGCGCATGGGGTGTACAAGAAAGACCACGAGACTACAGAAAGATGCATCCTGGTTCGAGAACACCAACTCCCAAAAGGAAGAAGTCGCACAATCGGAGACTCAGTTCAGCCAATCAGAACACTACGCACACCACGCAACGTGAAGACGTACAAGAAGATTTGACCAATAGGCTCCCTTAAGGAGAACCTACAAATTTGAATGTATCTAAACAAAGCGCTCTCTTTCCCAGCCGAAACAAGAGCTGTGCACGTTCGATAGGGATATGATACTCCGGTTAATAAATACATTGATTATTTCTAATTGGACAAAGTCGTCAGGGTAATTTATTTCATAACAAATTGGTAGCAGAGGATGTTTGCGTTAGTTAAGTAAAGGACAAGAGAACGATATAATAGACTACTCTTGTAGCCAAAATCCTTTAACGAGAAAACAGAATTCTAGCACCCGAAGGAACTGAATCAGCGCTGAATAAATAAATAAGGTAAGCAGAACCTATTTAATTAAATCTGCATATTGAAGTTTACCAAATTACTTCAGTTCCTCCCGGGAGTCAAGAATTCCTAAATTAAATGTATTGACAAAAGGAGTATCATGTCCCTATCGAAAAAACTGTCAAATTTGTGTCGAAACTGACAACTCATACCGTAAAATAGCTCCAATAGGGTTGGTATGGAGGTAGTCAAATTAGAGTTAAAACTGACAACTCATACCATAAAATAGATCCAAAGTGTTGGTATGAGGGTGGTCAAATTAGAGTCAAAACAGACAACTTATACCGTAAAATAGATCCAAAGTGTTGGTATGGGGGTGGTCAAATTAGAGTCAAAACAGACAACTTATACCGTAAAATAGCTCCAATAGGGTTGGCATAGGGGTGGTCAAGAACCGACTCACATTGTAAAAAAGATCCAAAAAAGGTTGATGTGGGGGCTGGTATCTAGAGAAAATTGTATGGGTTAGTGTTATGTTGTGTGTTACGTCATGACAGATTTCTAGAAATAACGTGCACTGGATGTTTTACTAATTACCAAATTTTGGCTAAAATTGAAATAGAAGGTATCTCACTTTGGCAAACAAAGTTGTGAATAAAGGCCTTAAATTGTGACTATAGGCCTGTTAAATTGTGGTCTGCGGCTTGCTAGCATCGTAACAGTTCCACGTGGTTAAAAAGGGAGTGGAATGTATGTATGTGCGTACGTGAATGGAATGCGTGCGTGTGCGTGACTTGTGTGTGAACAGAGGTTTGAGGATGTGTGAAATTGTGAATTGTGAATGCGATATTTGTAATTGTCTGTGGCCAATAGCAATTTTTATGTATATATTTACTATTTTTGTTTTTTCACTGTGGGCAGATCTTAGAAAATTAATTGATTTGGAGTAGTTTAGGTATGTGTCTGAAAGCGCATCATAGTGAATGTTTATTGTCCACTTTGTAAGACTCTAAGGGCAAGAATGAAAATAACATCATACATTAGGATAGGGTAAGTTTTCCAGAGTAGTGGACTGTGTGAATGTTTAAAGGTTTAAGAGTGTGTGAATGTTGAAGTTAGCATTCTGCCCAGGGTGTAACAGGGGTTGTGCCAAAAACTCAAAGCTCCTCCCAAAACATGTCTTATTTAGTAGAGATTGAAACAAAGCCTGAGGACAATGCCCCCTTAGTGGTGATAATGCAACAGTACCCTGCCTGTGCTAGGAAGTTAAAAGAGATTCGCAGGAAGTAAACTGTTAGTAGCAACACACTGTTCCAGTTATGGAAGTTGGAGAACCAGCTGTACGATTGGAGAACAAGAAAGAGTAAACTTCACTTGAATATGGTATTTATCAATCCCTGTCAGACTTTTCCCACATTTCCAGCAGGTGAGACTGAGAGAGCAACTGTGCAGTTGGAAGGACAGGTGATATTCAAGGGAAAGATGGTGACCTTTGCAGTTGATCCAACCACAGCCCAGGAGGAGCCTGCAGCCGACAGTACGGAAGGTTTTCCAGCAGCTGTAGACTACAGCACAACCGAAGATCCACAGGCAACAGGTGCCCAAGCCCCAAAGGGGGAGGGACACCTATGGCCAACAGAGAAGGGGAAACAGACGTGGAGCCGCAGAGTCGAAGACCCAAAGGAACAACCTGTCTTTTGCTGAGGATGTCAGCAGCCTGGACACATACGTGGTGAATGCACCATTAACCCCTGGTGACAGCCTTACCAACAGCGAGCCACTGGTGTAGACGGACAAGGTCTCATTAGCTATTGTGGAATTCGTTATAAGAAGTAGTAAGGCGAAGGGTTAATAAGTTACTTGGGACATGCCATAAGAAGGGGGGGGTCAGGAAGTTAGGAGGTTAGGACAATGGACATTTTGTGCATGGAAACCTATAGATTAACTTTTAGCTTGACCACCACACATGGGACTGATAAGGAGAGGAGGGGAGACAGGCCAGAGGGGTCCTGTAGACTTCCTGGCGCCGGACACAACAACACCATTCTCATCCCCCTCGGAAAAGGTCACCAGATGGTTCACCCCAGGGCTGGGGGCTGC
>JACXGK010014751.1:0-11289 GCA_016801125.1 Novumbra hubbsi
TGTACTATGGGACATTCATAATGTAGAACAACTCTGTACTATGGGACATTCATAATGTAGATCAACTCTGTACTATGGGACATTCATAATGTAGAACAACTCTGTACTATGGGACATTCATAATGTAGAACAACTCTGTACTATGGGACATTCATAATGTAGAACAACTCTGTACTATGGGACATTCATAATGTAGATCCAATCCCTGTATATAGATTATTGTATGTATCTCTGTATGATTACCATCAGACATGGTCTGCAGAACAGTTTAGGTTGAGTTTAGGGATAGAATAAAGTTTAGGGTTAGGATACAGTTTTAGTTTGGTAGATAGTTATGTAATGTAACATAGTCAGTAGACAAACTGTAAAGCATCTATGGGCCCACTTTTGGGACTCTTAAAATAGTGTTACCCTATTTACTACTGCAAACTATATACATCCTTACTTCCCCCTCAAAAGTGTAAATGCTGCACTCATATCTTTCAAATCACTTTCTTTTAGTATTCATATTTTATTATTTCTGTATACTTTATTAACTCTATTATCTATATTGTTTAACTCTTGTGTTGTTATGTTGTGGTGTTGTTTTACTGCTGTATTGTTGAATGGTCCAGACTTGTGCATTTTGTTTATGTGACAAGTAAATGAAACATGAAACTATAGTTTTCCCAGATGCTAATAGTGGACCATGTATCCAGGTTAACCCTTAAGCCTCCCCTCTGCTGCCAAAGATAAGCAACGTGTCCTTAAAGTGACCATTATGCAGAGACAGATAGTGGAGATGTCCTGAGGATTAGCTTGTTAGGATCTCTACCAATCAATCTTCTCACTGGGGTCACACGTCCATGGCCATATTCACAGGACAACATCTATGTGTCATGGTTCTTAATCAGTTTTCATCCTTTGGTCATAGTCTCCTACACATTATACAGCAGGCCAGAACAACTATAGATGTTGGGAGTTTGCCCTCCTTAGAATCTCCTGAGGTTTCCCATGGGCATTCATCTCCTGCTTAGTTTCCATCTCATACTTTAAACAGGACAGTGACACATGTTGTTTTACCCTGTCTCTCATTATCTCTCAACCATACCTGTGTTTTTCCCACTCTCAGTAAACCCCTTGGGGGGTGAGGCTGTCTTGGGAAAGCGATAGAGTTATGGGGGAGGTGAGGTTGTTTTGGGAAGTTGAAGGAGCTCAGGAGATACAAGGCCGTTCTGGGGAAGTGAGGGTGTTTTAGGAAGAGGAATATGTTTTTTAATGTGACATTGTTTTATTGAAATGTGAGAGTTTTTTAAGGAACATTTACGGTGGTTTTAAGTTAAATGAGAGTATTTTGGGAATGTTATTAGGAACGTGAGGTTTTTTTAGAGTCTGTTCTGTTGTTGTTTTGCTTTCTTCAGACAGCATGACCTTCCAGGCTTGTTTGCTACTGCTTCTCTCCAACCTCGTTTTTCAGCCTTTCAGACGGACCCACTCCTTATCTTTCCTCCAGATCAGCAATCGCTCACTGCTCGACACAGTAATGCATCCCGTATGGCCAGCTCCTATATGCTTCCTTGTTGTTGAGTATACAAACAAACAGCAGTCTGCAAGTGTGGCCTGTGGGCCAAACCGGCCTGTAAGGCATTTTTGGGCTGGCCCAGTTTTTATCAGGGGCTAAGCAGCAAAGCTCCGAAGGTAGGGACAAACATGTTAGGGACCTTCCTCTCTATCTTTTCACCAAAGCTCATATCTCAGCTGCACTCACGCGCCACCAATGGGTCAAAGTTGGATGTACGTTTACCCGTGTCACTTTTTGAACAATATGCCAGATTTTCGAAAATGAGTCAAACAGAGTTCAATGCACCCCAAGTTGTTTATTTCTGGTTATATCGTTTTTCCCCTATCTTGGATTTGGTGGAAATGTGTTTTTTTGCTACTCCACCTACAGTTTTTGTACAATCATCCCCAGAATCGGCACAGATCATCTTCAGACCAAGCCACACAAAAGTTATCCAGCTATCACGGTCGCGGGTGTGAGTGGAACCAATCGCGGACATTTTAAAAGGAAACTGTGAATTTATTTAGTCAAAAACAAAACACGAAATGTACACGTAAATGAAAGGTGCTGAAATGAACAGCAAAAACAGACATAACTAACAAACATAAAACAAACCGTGAATAAACTTACAGACAAACATGTAGCGTATCCACAGAACGATAAACCAAACAAGACAGGACCGTGAACTTTGTAAGAATACAAACAATTAACCACACCGGGTGTGGCTGAAAACCTAACTTAAGTAGGCTCCCCAATCAGAGGCAACTGGCAACAGCTGTCTCTGACTGAGGAGCCCACAACAGTGGCATAGAGGTGGCTAGAGGCACTTCTATGTGTCATGCCCTGACTGTGAGCCCCGAGGCACAGATATGGCCAGGGGCCCCAAGCCAGGACATGGCACGACTTCACCTATCAGTGGTCATAATGTTACGGCTGATCGGTGTATAAAGTGTGAACAAATCCCCAACGCTCTGCTGACTCAATAACTGTAGAGTGCTAAACCTCCTCTGGCATTAACATCAGCATTTAAACTGGGCGCTGGGAGCTTCATGTCATGGGGTTCTATGGTCGAACAGCTGTATTCAAGTCTAAAATCACCAGGCACAATGCCAAGCATCGGATGGAAGTGGTGTAAATCACAGCACCACTGGACTCGGGAGCAGTGGAAATGGGTTCTGTGGGGTAATGAATCATGCTTCTTTTGTAAAAAGCCTTCCCAGAAGAGTGGAAGCTGTTGTTGCTGCAAAGAGAGGGCTAGCTCAATATTAATGTCAATGGGTTTAGGATGGGATGTCATACAATCTCCTGTTGGTGTAATGTGTAGGTGTCCCAACAGTTTATACTGAATCAACTCATTTTTTGTTTCTCTCTTCAAACCACATAACGATAAAAGAAAACTTTCAAGTATGAAAGTGTAGACATTATACACCCCCACACACAGTCATTTGGACCACGGACACCTGCTTGTTGTTATTGACCTCACCTGTGTTCCTGTTTACTGTTCCTATTTAATTACCGACATCAGTTTGTTATTATTGTCTCACCTGTGTTCCTGTTTACATTCCCTATTTAATTACAGACACCTGTTTGTTGTTATTGACATCACCTGTGTTCCGGTTTACTGTCCCTATTTAATTACAGACATCAGTTTGTTGTTATTGTCTCACCTGTGTTCCTGTTTACGTTCCCTATTTAATTTCAGACACCTGTTTGTTGTTATTGACATCACCTGTGTTCCTTTTTACTGTCCCTATTTAATTACAGACACCTGTTTGTTGTTATTGACATCACCTGTGTTCCTGTTTACTGTCTCTATTTAATTACAAACATCTGTTTGTTGTTATTGACCCCAACTGTGCTACTGTTTACGTTCCCTATTTAGGTGTCTCCTTCCATAGTGTCATCTTGTTGTCATTGTTTGGATCCCATTCCTTTTGTATCATTGTTCTTTTCTCTTTTTATTGTTATGTATAACTTTTGTTCTCCCTGTGCCTGTGTCCTGCTTCCTACAAGCAACATGATATATAGAAAACAAATTACAAGCAGAGTCTTGCTTCTACAACATTGAGGATTCATATACGCAACTAAACATGTCGTACAGAGCGGGAGCCTATGGAACTATTTCCCTCCAGGTGAAAATGCAAATCCAGACACCATCATAATACTGTCGCTAATCTCTGCTGTCACAAAGGGAGATTTAACCAAGTGGAGGAACGGGGATGTCAGGAGACAGCTGCCCAGTAGAGAACAGGAGGGAGGAGGCACAGGGAAGCTGAGGGAGAAAAAGACGAGGCAGGAGGCAAACTTATGAAATAGAGAGACAGAAAGAAGGCATACTGAGGTGGCAGTGAAAAGTAAGGAGGCAGGCAGGAGAGAGGAGGAGACAGAGATTTAGAGAGAGGAGACAAGAGGGAGGAGACAGAGATTTAGAGAGGAGGCTGGAGGCATACGGGGAGGTAAGAGATATGGAGAGGCAGAGAGGAGGAAGGGGGAGACGGAGGGGGCGGAGTCAGTCAAAAGTTGGGGCAGTAAAAATAACTTTCTGCTTAAGGAGTGATGCTGATTAAAAAGATACAGAAGAACAGCTCAGAGTGACGTAGACTAGCCAAGCTACTGCAGAACAGCTCAGAGTGACGTAGACTAGCCAAGCTACTGCAGAACAGCTCAGAGTAGGGTGACCAGACGTCTCCATTTTCCAGAAATGTCCCTGTGTTTAACTAAGCGTTAAATAGAGACCGCAAACTGAAATTATATTTTATGTGGCAAGAAAGATTGGCTAGCAGAGCCTACCTAACATTTCAATCATGTTGTGCTTGTTTTGGCCAAAATAGGGAGCTGCTTGCTATAGCAGGCTCATTCACTTTTTTTCTACTAACTACTTGTTTGCGCTAGATAAAACTTGCCCAAGAGCTCGCAAATGTCATGTGAATTCACAACATCTCCACAAACTTATTTTCAAGCCAGATTTCAATCATTTTAAATACTAGCGAGTGATATTATAATGTCACAATGTATTTAATAGTTAAATAATCCTCTCTATGAGGTTTAAAAAAGGTTATGCTAGCAAATGTTAGCTATATAGACTTTCACGGTAGCTAGGTTTAAAAACGTTGACGTGTAAACATGCAGTGTAATATTAATTGTATGCATAATTAATTATGAGAATCTATCTATTTGTCTATTACAATTTTAATTGTTTGGCATTATAGTAAGTAGTGTGAAAATATAAAGGAGTGATTAGGAAAAATCAAGGAGTTAAGAGTGATGTGGAAAGGTGAAGAGGTAGAGACGAGGGAAGAGGAGAAAGTTTGTAGAAAATTCTGCTGTCTGTTTTTCAATTTTGCTATTGTTCTCTTCTGCTCTTATTCTGCCCAGATTACCAGGACCACTAAATGGTTGTTCAGATCGGACCATTTGGCCTTTTCTGTGGTGTTTTTGAAAAATATTTTTTTTTTCTTCCAAATCATAGATTTTAATATTAGATACTTTAATAATATTTTGACGGCCATTCTGGTAATGTCCTATATTTTCAATTCATATATCTGGTCACCTTAGCTCAAAGTGACGTAGGCTAGCCAAGCTACAGATATCCTGCTAAACCCCTGTTCAGACTACTTCACACATACCGGTGCAGTTCTTTTTCAACCCACGTAATTCAAATAAAAAAGTTTTTTTTGCAAAGGCCTTCTGTGGTTTACCTTCCTCTTGGATTGTCTTCTGGACAACTGTCAAGTTTGCAGTCTTCCTCATGATTGTGGTTGTGTGTACTGAACAAGACTGAGATATTGAAGGCTCAGGGAGTTAATTAGCTGATTAGAGGTCGACAATTCTGTATTCTAAATATATTATTATAATACTAATACTGGATTTTTTTTGAGATACTGGATTATCTTGTGCTGTAAACCTTAATAATCAAAATTGGAAAAAAAGGCTTGACATTTTTCACTTTATGTAATGTATCTTGAATTACAGGGGGGGGGAAATACCTGACAGGGGCTGACAGAACAGCTCCATCCACTCGGTTAAGTTAGTGTTAGCATGGGGGTGATAGCTCCATCCACTCGGTTAAGTTAGTGTTAGCATGGTGGTGATACCACAGAGGTATTATACAGACACACCACATAACCACTCCACAGAGGTATTATTCAGACACACCACATAACCACCCCACAGAGGTTTTATACAGACACACCACATAACCACTCCACAGAGGTATTATACAGACACACCACATAACCACTCCACAGAGGTATTATACAGACACACCACATAACCACTCCACAGAGGTATTATACAGACACACCCACATAACCACTTCACAGAGGTATTATACAGAGACACCACATAACCACTCCACAGAGGTATTATACAGACACACCACATAACCACTCCACAGAGGTATTATACAGACACACCCACATAACCACTCTACAAAGGTATTATACAGACACACCACATAACCACTCCACAAAGGTATTATACAGACACACCACATAACCACTCCACAGAGGTATTATACAGACACACCACATAACCACTCCACAGAGGTATTATACAGACACACCACATAACCACTCCACAGAGGTATTATACAGACACACCACATAACCACTCCACAGAGGTATTATACAGACACACCACATAACCACCCCACAGAGGTATTATACAGACACACCCACATAACCACTTCACAGAGGCACTACAGAACCATGGGAGATATGTTATATTAGCATAACAAAATGTAGCACTCATATTGCCAATCAGCCTAACCTGATAATAGGCACCAGTAACGTCCCTGGCAGACACATCAAATACCCCACTGGTGTCAAGATTAGGTCATCACTGGACTCTCTCCTTCTACATTAACATGTATTTTCTAAGCAAAATGATGTAATCTAATTAAATATAATTGAGAATGAATGATTTCCTCAGTCCCTTTGTGAAATGTTATGAGGTCCAGTTCCTTCCAACATTGTCACTATGTCAGAGGGAGGGTTGCCAGATATGTCTCCCCATCTGTCGGTGTCAGCTTGTCCATCAGTTTCCTGATAAGGTCCCTCAGGGGTCAGCGGACCACAATACCTCATTCTCTCTTTCTGTCTGTATCATTCTGCATCGGTCATCCCATTGGCTGCCTGACTGGAGTAATAAAGTGTATGTTATCACCCAACTAATACAGCTCTACAGCTCCAAATCCAAGTCTGTTATATGTCTGGTTTTTAAACTCAAGACTGCTCAGGCTTCATTTTCGAAAAGTTTCTTTGAGTTCCCAGAAAGAGACCAGAAAAGGCAGAATAATGTCACAATAAAGCCATGGTTCGCATTGAATCACTCCCCAGTAATATTTCCCGAGACAATGCATTAATACTATAGCATTGATGTTGTGGTGAACAATGGTTTTAAAAGTATCTGAGTGGTAAGAGAAAATATCCACTACACAGTATTATGTATTTTACAATGCAGATCAATGTAAAAAAAGAAAATCAGCAAAATGCCTTTCCCAAATTGCTATCACAAACCTTTACTTACAATTTCACAGTGTTTGTACTCCCATTTGCCGTAGGATTTTGTGCATAGAAAGCATTTGTGTTTCTAATGTCACTGACTGAGCTTGCTTTGTTCTAGTCTACGATATTTGTTATAGACTCAGAACCATTCCCATCTGTATTTTTTTTATATTCAGAACTACTTTGCAATTTCAAGTACATACACACTATCTAAAATGTGATCAATTGGCATATTAAATGTATGAGGTGTATTACATTTATCTATCATATTAAATGTATGAGGTGTATTACATTTATCTATCATATTAAATGTATGAGGTGTATTATATTTATCTATCATATTAAATGTATGAGGTGTATTACATTTATCTATCATATTAAATGTATGAGGTGTATTACATTTATCTATCATATTAAATGTATGAGGTGTATTACATTTATCTATCATATTAAATGTATGAGGTGTATTATATTTATCTATCATATTAAATGTATGAGGTGTATTATATTTATCTATCATATTAAATGTATGAGGTGTATTACATTTATCTATCATATTACATGTATCAGGTGTATTATATTTATCTATCATATTAAATGTATGAGGTGTATTACATTTATCTATCATATTAAATGTATGAGGTGTATTACATTTATCTATCATATTAAATGTATGAGGTGTATTACATTTATCTATCATATTAAATGTATGAGGTGTATTACATTTATCTATCATATTACATGTATGAGGTGTATTACATTTATCTATCATATTAAATGTATGAGGTGTATTACATTTATCTATCATATTAAATGTATGAGGCGTATTACATTTATCTATCATATTAAATGTATGAGGTGTATTACATTTATCTATGATATTACATGTATCAGGCGTATTACATTTATCTATCATATTACATGTATCAGGTGTATTACATTTATCTTTCATATTACAGGTATCAGGCATATTACACGCATCATGCAAATAACATTTATTTATCATATTACATGTATCAGGTGTTTTGCATTTAGCGATCGTATTACATGTATCTAGCATATTACATGTATCCGGCATATTACTTGTATTAGGCATATTACATGTATCGAGCATATTACATGTGTCAGGCGTATTACGTGTATGTAACATTTCACATGTATCAGGCGTATTACATTTTTCTGGCATATTACTTGTATTAGGTAGTCATGTGATTAAATTAGGACAACCCATGAAATATTTGGTAATTTCTTTAAGAATTATACATATATTAACAATGTTTGATCTTCTTTCAAACAGTACCTATAGCCAAAAGTGATGTAATTGAACCAGAAACAATTACATTTAAACCATAATATTATTCATTTAACAAATGATTTACAAGGATGCTATTTCCTGCTGAGAAAAAGGTTAGGACACCATATGCCCTAATAGCTGGTATTGCCCCATTTGGCAAAAATAACCTCAATAACACTTTTCCAATAACTGTCTACTAGTCACTGACATCGACTGGAAGAATGTTTTTTTTCCACTCCATGCTGCATTTTTTCAGCTGTGTGATGTTTGAGGGGTTTCTTGCATCCAGTCAGTTTCAAATCACACCACAGCATCTCAATAGGTTTTTGGGGGGGATTAAGTGCATTTTCATTGCAAAGCGGGACTTAGCAATTAATTGCAATTCATCTGATCACTCTTCATGACAAGCTGGAGTATATGCAGATTGCTATCGTAAAAACTGAGGCAGTGATTTTTGTGAAAATTTATATTTGTGTCATTCTCCAAGGTTTTTGCCCACGGCTGTAGGCATATATAGTGGATATCCACATGTGATGTAGAACAGCCCACGTATTGTAGTATACTATGTGTTTCTCAAAAGAAACAACTACATGTCAACATAAGTTTTTTCCACACATTTTCATCAATATACTCATGGAGTCTTCTCAAACAGTGTTATCTATTCATCCTTCTTCTAGTTAAGGGTTTTGAGAATCCACAATATAAAGGACATCATTCTACTATAAAGGATGACTTCCTGAGAGGTCAAAAGGTCAAGATAGGTCCTTGGCGGATTTTGAAATCCCAAGAAGGCCTTAGACCCTTAAGGGTTAACTTTTGAGGCTCTTTTGGCAGGCTTTATCTGGCCATTGTATTCTTGATTTGAGTCTTTCCACTGTACTATTCCAGCTGTTAGCACACAGTCTAAGGTGTACACTGCGGTTTATCTAGCTAATTAATTACAATCGATGTTCATTTAATATACTGTTGTTATTAATGGAAATTTGCTGTTATTGGGGTGGGGACAAAACTACACTCAAACGTTTATGCTTAAATTGGGGGTTTTGTGCTGTGATGTTTCTAAGCACTTAGGTCTAGAGCAAATGATAATTAGCCAGTCTTCAGAGTTACCAATACACATTTAACTTATATACAGTGGGTGAAAAAAGTATTGAACACTTCACCATTTTTCTCAGTAAATATATTTCCAAAGGTGTTATGGACATGACATTTTCACCAGATTTTGGTAAAAACCCAAGTAATTCATACATACAAAGAAACCAAAACAAATACGTTTAGAAATGAGTTATGTGTAATAATGTGAAATGACACAGGGAAAAAGTATTGAACACATGAAGGGAGGTGCAAAAAGGCATGGAAAGCCAAGACCACAGCTGAAATCTATCAGTAATTAAAAAGCAATCCAGCCCCTTGTCAGTGCAAATTAATATCAGCTGGTTCAGTCCCAACTGATGGCCTACAAAAATGTCTCATTGCCAAGGTGTCACACAAGACACATCACATGATGGGTAAAAGCAAAGAGCTGTCTCAAGACCTTTGCAAAACATAATGATGGCATTGGTTACAGGTGCATTTCTAAGCTCCTGAATGTTCCAGTGAGCACTGTTGGGGCTCGGAAGTGGAAAGACAATCAATTCACCATACAATTTCTGACAGAGGAGTGAAAAGAATAACCAGTAGAGTTGTCCAAGAGCCAAGGATCACTTGTGGAGAGCTTCAAAAAGACCTGGAATTAGCAGGTACTGTTGTCTCAAAGAAAACAGTAAGTAATGCACACCGGCACCATGGCCTGTATGCACACTCACAACACAAGACTCCATTGCTGAAAAAAAAGCATGTTGAAGCTCGTTTAAAGTTTGCAAAAGCCAGCGAAATACTGGGAGAATATAGTGTGGTCAGATGAGAGCAAAACGTAACTGTTTGGATGCCATAATACATAACATGTTTGGAGGACAAATGGCACTGCACTAAAAACACCATACCAACAGTGAAGTTTGGAGGTGGGAACATCATGGTGTGGGGCTGAATTTCAGCAAATGGTACTGGCAAACTTCACATAATTGAAGGAAGGATGAATGGGCAAATTTACTGAGACACTCTTGACACATCTGCTGCAATCTACCAGGATGCTGAAGATGAAACAAGGGTGGACATTTCAGCAAGACAATGATCCCAAACACACAGCCAAGGAAACTCAAATGGTTTCAAAGAAAGACAATAAAGCTGCTAGAATGGCCCAGCCAATCACCTGACTTAAATTCCATTGAAAATCTATGGAAAGAACTGAAAATCAAGATTCATAGAAGAGGTCCACGGAACCTTCAAGATTTGAAAACTGTTTGTGTGGAAGATTGGGCCAGAATCACACCAGAGCAATGCATGCGACTAGTTTCTCCATACAGGAGGCGTCTTGAAGCTGTCATTACCGACAAAGGTCTTTGTACAAAGTATTAAATAAATATGTAAGGGTGTTTAATACTTTTTCCCTGTGTCAATTCACATTATTACACATAACTTAATTTCTGAGCTTATTTGTTTTGGTTTCTTTGTATGTTTGGATTACTTGGGTTGTTACCAGCATCTGTTGAAAATGTCATGTTAATAGTCCCTTTGGAAATATATTTACTGCGAAAAATGGTGACGTGTTCAATAATGATTTCACTCGCTGTATGTATATTTGTGTGTGTCTGTGACCATGGCAACATGGATGTCGGTGCAACTTGTTTGTTGTACGCAGTTTATACAATTCTTTAATTTCCCTCCACAGGTTGCATTGGGAAGAAATTGTAACTGTAAAATATTGCAAGAAAAACATGTGTGTGACTGCTCATCTCTGGTGGGGTTGAGACCGCTTACAGGTGATATTGGGGGCTCATCTCTGGTGGGTTGAGACCGCTTACAGGTGATATTGGGGGCTCATCTCTGGTGGGTTGAGACCGCTTACAGGT
>JACXGK010014752.1:0-11213 GCA_016801125.1 Novumbra hubbsi
CCCTATAGTTTAAGGAACACATTCTCTCTTTTGCAACAAGAGCTCTGCTCCAAGCCCTATAGTTTAAGGAACACATTCTCTCTTTTGCAACAAGAGCTCTGCTCCAAGCCCTATAGTTTAAGGAACACATTCTCTCTTTTGCAACAAGAGCTCTGCTCCAAGCCCTATAGTTTAAGGAACACATTCTCTCTTGTGCAACAAGAGCTCTGCACCAAGCCCTATAGTTTAAGGAACACATTCTCTCTTTTGCAACAAGAGCTCTGCTCCAAGCCCTATAGTTTAAGGAACACATTCTCTCTTGTGCAACAAGAGCTCTGCACCAAGCCCTATAGTTTAAGGAACACATTCTCTCTTTTGCAACAAGAGCTCTGCTCCAAGCCCTATAGTTTAAGGAACACATTCTCTCTTTTGCAACAAGAGCTCTGCTCCAAGCCCTGTAAGTTTAAGGAACACATTTTCTCTTGTGCAACAAGAGCTCTGCTCCAAGCCCTGTAGTTTAAGGAACACATTCTCTCTTTTGCAACAAGAGCTCTGCTCGAAGCCCTGTAGTTTAAGGAACACATTCTCTCTTTTGCAACAAGAGCTCTGCTCCAAGCCCTGTAGTTTAAGGAACACATTCTCTCTTGTGCAACAGCTTCTGCCTGGCTTGGTCTGGTAGGCCAACTTCAGGTCACAACATGAATTATTCCCAGTTGACTACATAACCCAAACTGCATTGACATAACCGGAGATCCATGGCCATGGGTTATAGGAGATCCTAGTGCTTTTCATATTGGACTAGTAACTATTGCATGGCGCAGAATTTGCCCGGAAATCCTTAACCATATACCATAAGTTCCTGAAATGACTTGTACTGCAATGCAAATGTATACATGAAACAAATGCAAGCACTATAGTTCTCCTAAGTATGGGGAGAAGATATATCGTTTCTATAAACCTATTTTGCAAGTTGTATGCTGCATTGAAAACCACGTTGCCTATAATATAAGCGGATATGTACTGTAGTAATGCCTCGACATGGTAGGGAAATACAGGCATGTGACTGTCCCTCCGAATGTTTTAGGCCCGATTCCTGGACATGCGCTGTTCTGGGCTAAAAAGTGTGGTCATTGAAAGTTCTGTTGAAATAGTTTTATAGTCCAGAACTTGGCTCAATCTGTGTCTGGGAAACTGGTCTTTTTGAATGCAACAATTGCACATTAGCTTTCAACCAAATTATATGCATGATGTTAAACTATGTATGAAAAATTCAGTTGTTTTATTATTTTACCTATAACCCACACACTTCAGACATTCCCCAAGTTAATCTTTAAATCTACTGTATGTATCACATTCCATGTTCCGCATAGAACTCTATATATTGGTCCAAAACATCGACATTATTTTTACATTAAGGAATTGTATAAAGATAAGTATTTTTAAGTTTCAAATGATGATACAGGTATGTATTTTAAATAAAGAAATTGAATACTTGTAACTGACCTTCTTTTGAGTATGTTTCCTTTTGGTCAATGTTGGAATCTAGAAAATAATCAAGGAAACAAATTTAAAATAATAAATGCAAACTTTTGGCAAGATCAAATGAAATCTCTATGGGCCATACTACACGAAATGTGAAATTGAGCATGTCTGCAAAGAATATTACATCATTTCAAAGTGCAATATATTAAAATGTAACAAAAAGCCGAAGTGTACAGTAATATGGCTCAACTTAACTGTGAGGTCTGACAGTTGAGTAGTGAATTGTAAGCGCACACACAACCTTAAAGACCAGACAGGAGGTTTTCCAGTGTGAAGCAACGATGGGAACTGATTGGTGGTGTTTCATACAATAAATATTATATCCATTGGGCATGTCAATGTTATTATTTAGATCTGAAAAATGTATATATACTTCAAGTCATTATAAAGACACAGGCATTCTATATTTTTAACAATAAAGTTTCAAACATTATGTTTACACTGTGCTGACAGCACATCAGTTACACATACCACACTTCTCCACACACTCCCGCCAGAGTAATTGTTGTCTTGGTGTCGTCATGTCATACCTTACATTATTGTCTAAGAATTCACAAATCTATCAGAGATAATACTCCTTTAACATGCAATGGGAGCAATACTTTCATAAGGCCCTGCATTTCAGTTGTCCAGGCACTGTGGTGCAACAGGAGTCTGCAGCCATGTCCACTAATAAAGTATAGACTAGACATAGTTGGCATGTGATGAATAGTGAACAACCCTCTACAAAAGGATTTGTTTAAAAACCTGTGAGATGGAATGTGTTGTGATTACTGCAGAGTGCCCTGTACACCGCTCCTGGCATGGTCAAATAAACAACCTGAGAAACCGCAAGGCTGCTCTGATTCTTGTCCTGTAAAAGCATTCTTTCCTAGAAGGAGAGTGACTGGGTTTAATTTCACCAGGGAACTTTTGGACAAAGGTAAGTGTAGTGTTTTGACAAAAAAGACTCTGACGTTCAGTGGAAAACCTTGCCAAATACAGTAAATTATTAAAAAACGGTTCTTAGTTTTTAAGCCTGGTCAAATGATTACTGTATATCTTTTGTTCACATGGCTTTTTTTCTCTAGGCACAACTTGAACTCTCAATCTTTCATCACAGTGGACACAAAAGGGTAGTCCTGCCTGGATCTTTTTCAACCGCTGCCTTTCTTTGTTCTCAGTGATAACCAACAAGGGATATGATCTTTGTCATTCCCGGTGCAACCACAGCTCCTGCACCCTTCACTACCATGGGTCCGTCCAACAGATCCAGATCGCCAGGGAACTGCTGCAACCTGGCGATAGTCGTACTGACTCTGTGGTCTTTGGTTTCCCTTATTGTCATCATTGTGTGGGCCACGTCTACTCACATATACGGTGTAGCCCAGTGCAAGCTAGCCCAACAGGTGTGTGCCTGCCTGCTTAACAATGTAGCTTATACCTATCTGGTTACATCCAGGGTACACTGTTGTGTAGTTGAAGCCATGTTAACTAATAAGATATTACCTCCGTTACGCAGGCTCTAACGGAAAAGACAGCAGGGGTTAAAGTAATGTGGGAGAAGGAGCAGGAGTTCTTGCAGGAGTTGATAAGGACTAGTCAAGAGAACCAAACTGCCCTGAAACAGGAGATGGAGGTTGTTGCTGAGAGACTGACCAACGTGTCACTAGGTTTTTGCATGCAGGAAAATGTGAGTGTTTACATGTTGCCTGTATACATGTTGAAAATATATTCTGTAGATTGGATACTGTTTCTGTTCTAAAAATAATGTTTTCTGTACAGGTAATGCTGCATGAGAATGAGACGGCACTTAGGAATTCCATTGGCCTACAAAGAAATACACAGATAAACCTCTCTCTAATTATGAGTCTACATAGAGGTACGATAGGACTGGATCAAAGAACAAAATAACATTGTATTTAACTGTAAAGTACCATTCAGACAGTGGTTAAGGGAGACCAGTGGCTTTTCTCATGTTAAAAGGGTTAAAAGTCCTCTCTCGTCTGGTATAGGGCTGGTATAGGGCTGGATATTTATATTTATTAATTGGTGAGTAAAAGAGTGTTTTGTTTATTCATTTTATCAATTAAACAAACTTGGGCAATTACATTATTTGTAATTCACTTTGTTTTATTTTGAAATGCAGCTATGTAAATATAATTACTTTGACACTCAAGTGGAGAAGGACTTTTTATGCACGTTCACTCTCCGCAACTGCCGTTGACATTTTTCAAAAAGGAGCCATGGGACAACAAAAAACCCAGAAGTTGACGAAATGTAATTTAAAAAATCCATGCAAAACATATTAGAACTATCATGTTACCGTTTATAGGATTCTTGACAATGTCGCAGTTAATAAAAGTGGAAGTTCAATGATATAACATTTTATGTTTCTCCAGACAAGGTCGAAAGACTACAGTACATGTTGACACAAGCTCTCTACCAGTCCCGATCCTGCTCTGCTTCATGTGATGCTTCAAAAAGCCAGAAGGTGGCAGCGATGAGTCAAATTAGAGCTTGCGAATCCAGCAAACAATATTTGCTGACTGAAATGTAAGTATTCAATTTTAGGTGCTATCACGTTTTGTACTCCAGCGAACCCATCATTTATGCAAAAAATATGCGACTAACTAAAACAGTACATGATGATGTTTTGGTATTACAGTGAAAGAAGGGGTTGCAAGATTGAAGAAGGCAATTTTGATATGGCAATTGAAGACAAGAATTACAGTTTTTGATCCTCACCACCTCAAAACAACATCCCATAAAATTGTTCGTACTATAGTTCTTACCTACTTTCCCCTTTGGAGATGGACTGTAAGAGAAAAGCGATGGCTTATTTAAAACATAGGACTTATCTTTATTATGTTACAGTAAAATACTAATACTTTGCATTCATTTTTGTGTATTTTCTGACAACATATGTAATGTTGTGTAACAAAAATGTTTTGAAAAATAATAAAAATATATATACATACATTATGGAAACCTGAAATGAATGGAAAATAATATGGACTGTGTAATTTACTACATATCCCACGATTCACAGGGCGCAAATCCAGGAAATAGAATATGTGTGTTGGCTCAAAGGAGTTGCAAGCTTTAGTTGCAAGAAAGTACAGAAGAAAGTATTTAATATACCTTGCTGTTTCTATGTGTATGTATACTTTTTTTTTGCTAATCTTTCCTTTCAGCCTTAATATGCTATTATTCATATAAAACGTATTTACAAAATATGTACTGCAATCTTAATACGATAGCTAGTTTTGCTTAGCAAGTCCGTTGGCTAGAAACGTTAGCTACACGCTGTACAACGTTGTTGTACGCTGTACGATATTAGTTGCCGTTGCTTAAGAGCAGACATTACGTAAAACTGAATACGAAAAACTGTCAATAAAAACGAATCAACTGTTAAGAATTTGTAATCTCATTCGACTGTTGTAATTTTGAATTGGCTGGTGTGGTACTGAAAGTTGGCTAGTTAACAGATATAGCTTGGAAAACCGTTTGTTTCAACATGTTTATTATTTTAATAGTTGGTGGTAACTTTCAGATATACTTGTCAAATATATAATTAGTACTTATTCTATAGATTATCGACGGTGTATGGCAGGCCGTTTTAAGATTTAACCATTCCTAGTATTGACTTCATCCTTTTAATCACTAGAACTTACATTGCTTCGACCGCAACTACATATTTGTTATATTTTCTCTCCTGTCAGCCCTTGTAGAGACAAAACAAACCAAATTAAAATAGTCAACAAAGGCATTGGTATACACTCTATGGAATCTGTTTGCCATTCTGGGATTTACGTCTTCCTCCCTGTTGCGGTCCTGTTAAAATATTTGTTTCCTCAGGTAACTAGAGTCACCCCGTTCTAATGTAATGAGTTACTTTAGAACTGAGTGCTGCCATCATTGTCTGATTTTGAGCAAGTCAGCTAAAATGTTTCTTAGGTCAACACAAAGAATCTGTGAAATTAACTTGGCATAGCAAAAAATAATACACCTGTTCTCTTCTTGTATGGTTACCATAGCTCTTGATGGTGACCTTTGCCCTCCTGAGGAGCTGAAAAACTGGAGCTGGCCTTGCTCTGAACATGAATGTTACAGAGGACCCTTCTTCCTCTTCCATAGAGAATACCTCAGATTGTCCTGAGCACCAAGCAGCCACTCCACATCCTGGAGTTAGCCCTCTGTCTTCCACATACTGCTTTTTCGATGTGGAAGAGGATGGAACCCATCCTACTAGCCCACCTCGAGGACCCGTTTCAACGGAGACACCTGGTTTGAACAAATATTCCAGTTCCTCACAAACGGCCATTTCAACCAGCCCTGCTAGCCCTTCTAAAACATTTAGTTTGAACCACCCACCTAGCTTGTATGAAACACCTGCTAACTCTGCTGGCCCAGGTCAAACATGTATTTGTGTTAGCCCCGCTGAAACCGCTGTTTTGACCAACCCTGCTAACCCACCTCAAACTGTTGTTTCACCTAACCCCACTAGCATGCCTGGACCTATTCGTTCACCCCAAAAACAGAGCACAGCTAAAAAAGGAATTGTTGTGACACAGCCTCAGGGTAAACATCGTAAGAGGGGAAGGCCACCAAAACGTCACCCCCGGTCCTCTAAACATGAACACCCATGTCTTCAGCCAGTTACCCACATGGAGGCTGTGAAAGTGACAAAGCCGTTGTCACCAGAATCATATGCGCCCGAGGACAACTTCCAGGCACTTGATGCCAAAACAGAGGCTAGGACAGAGCTGCTGAGACACGGCTCTCCTTGTCCTGGGGTTGGGTGTTTGGTACCTGAGGCCTCTGAACCAACAAGTCCCTCCAGAGATTTACAGAGTCCTTGTGAGGGCCGGAGTAAGAACAGTCCCAACCTCTGGAGTGCATCTGTCCGACAAGGTGATACCGCAAGTCCTAATGTTTTAACCGTCGGTAGGACCACAGACTCCCCGGTCACGGAGGCCAGAGAGGCGGAGCATGAACTTGGACAGACGGGGATCATTTTAAGCAAACGTATCAAAGTACAAAGGACTCTCTACCAATCACCACAGCATTTGATAGATAAAAAGAGGACTAGGAAACCTTGTAAGGTCAGCCTGCCACAGAAGACTGACTATAGACATCAGGCTGACATTGTGAGAGAGGGTGTGATAATGAATACAAATTCACCCAGAATTAAGACCGAACAGAAGACTTGCCAGTCAAAAGAGACTTTGAGAAAGAGGAAATATGTTAAAAGATCTCCGATCTCCAAGGAAGACATGAAATCGAGCCCCAATATAAGACAACAGAGTGAGTCTGCTAGAAAGGAGAAAAATACATCCGTAAAATCACCAACTCCTAAGGTAGACACATCATTTGAGACCCGGAGAAAGAGGAAATATTCAGGTAAATGTAAAACCCCTGATGTAGACCAATCACAGGAGTCTCTAACAAAAACAAATGAGGTGTCTAAAAGATCTCGAACCCATCAGGTAAACCAGCCACAAGTGTCTTCAACAAAAAGAAAAAAGGTGTCTAAAACATCTCCAAACAGTAATGTAGAGCAGACACAAGTGTCTGGAACAAAAAGGAAAAAGGTGTCTAAAAAACCTGGAACCCAAATGGTAGACAAATCACACGAGACTGACCCATCACAAAACGCTGCAACAAAAAGGAAATACGCAAAGAAATCAAACTCCCAAAAGAGTCCCACAAGACAAAATACAACTGATGGATCACAGAGGAATAAGATCGATCAGGCAGCATCCATAAAATCACAAAGCCATACGGTTGATAAGCCACTTGCTGTTGACAGATCACAGAAGACTGTGGGAAAGAGGAATATAACGAATAAGGACCATAATACATCCAGGTCACAGAGTGGAAGAGTAGACCAGGAGGCTGCGATGAAGGACGAAAAGAGATCCAAAACATCACAAAAAAAAAACGTTCAGTCACAGGAACGGACTGTAAAAACTGGGAGTCATATAGACGTCTTCAATGCCCTCCCCCCCATCCCTGTGCGGTCTGTAGACTTTCCTTCTTCCCCGTTAAACTCTTCTGGTGTCCCAAAGAGAAAGTATCGGAAAAAATCGGAGACCCACAAGTCGGTCTCAGATATTCCCTCAGACCTTGAACTATCTGCCGGACTTTCCACCGATCTCGCTTTTTCTGGCTCCCCCTTCTCACCCAAAACACCTAGGGGGAGAGGCAGACCACCGCATGTCAAGCAACAGCTCTGCTCCACACCGGACCCGCAGCCTGGATCCTTTCCTTTCTCCCTGGCGGAGGGTCCCAACAACGCCTCACCTGTACCCCCTTGGAAACCGTTGGAGACTAGCCCTCTCAGGAAGGTACTGTATGATTGTATTTTCTATCGATACATTTACTTTACTGCATTCTTCACTCCTGTAATGTTAAGCACTTTGCTTGAATGTTTAGGCGATGAACATCAACTATGTCTAAAATCAAATGCTTGTTTTTTAAGAACAAAATAGGGAAAATGTTTAAAAAGGCCATAATAAATTTAAGGCCATAATAAATAATCAACAAATTGATTGGTGGTGGCACAGGGCTGCTCATTTCAAGTATTCTCCCTTGAGGTCACTGCTGTCCTATGTCATGCTCTTTATGCTCAGGTCCCCTCGGGGCTTGACACATTCTTTACTAATTCCTTTCATTCGTTTCCATTCCTCCCATTAAATTGTTTTGTAATCAGTTACTTTTTTGGCTTTTCATATGTGATAACACAAACAGAACTGAACATTTACAGAAAAATATGTCATGGATAATATACCTTGTCAGTCCTCACCCAAGTGGTCATGGATCATATACCCTCTCATTCTCGACCCGAGTGGTCATGGTTCATATACCTTCTCAGTCCCGACCCGACTGGTCATGGATCATATATCCTCTCACTCTCGACCCGAGTGGTCATGGATCATATACCCTCTCAGTCCCGACCGAGTGGTCATGGATCATATTTTCTCAGTCATATCTCCTTTCAATATCTCCCAACTCAGATGGTTCTTTCTCAGTAATTTTCTCCTTCTGCTAAATCTTTCTCCCTGATTCAGCCTCTTCAACCCTCCTCTTCCACATTCTATAATTCACTGTCCCATTTCCTGCATGACTGCTCAGCCCTCCCTCTCCCACCTCTCCCCTCCCTCCCTCCCTCCCACCTCCTACTCTCATCCCTCCCACGTTTCTCCTTCCTCCGGCTTTGAGGCTGTAGGCAGCTGAGAGAAAAGAGGAAAACCAGCCAAATCCTTTCACTCCCTCTTTCTGTCTATTCACTGCAAAAGCCACTTTCTGACACTTGGAAGCTCCTTGCAGGAAACCATTTGCCATTTGCTGAAACCAGAGTGTTTATATAGTGTCTCAAATAACATTGAAACCCGTTATGTTGTCCGGTGAACGGTCAGACAGAATAGTGAACTGGGTTGTGGTCAGAATATCCCCATTAAAGTGTATTTTCTCTTGCCTAAATTGGGTTTCAGCCTGTTTAACCGCTGCACCATTATGACTGTATGTTGGACTAATCATCCTACATGTGTAATATTTCCCAGAGTGTCTGGCCAGACGCGGCTTCACCCGGCCGTCAGCGTGGAGGTAGACTCAGAGGTGGGGACGCTGCCTCACTGGAGGGTGGGGCGAAGAGGCACCCGGGCAAACGCAGGCGTGGACCCAGGAGAGGCCGGGCAGCCAAGGGATCTGACCCGCACAGCGACCAGATCACAAGTGCCGATTCATCCAGACGCCTCAGACCGCGGTTAGAGCTGGAGGAGTTTGATTCTCCCGACGGAGACACGGGTGGTGCCTCCCTCTCTTCAGACCTGTCCATCGAGCTGAGCTTACAGGAAGACCATGTGACATCACTGACCTTCGAAGTGGAGGATGACGAGGAGCAAGAGGATGAGGAAGAGCTGCCTAGTTTTCTAAATAACAAAAGTAAGAGAGCAGGAGAGGCTGTGTGGTTACCCGCCCCCCTTTTGATAAGTTGAATGAACTTGCTTAGATTTCTTAGTAATTCATGCCTTAATAAACCCCTGTTGTTTGTCTCTTTCAGAGCCACTGTCAATAACTGAAGGAATATGCGTGTGGTGCAAATTTAGAAACTACCCATTCTGGCCTGCAATGGTGAGAATGGATCTCTACACTCCACCTGAACCCGTAGGTGGTGGGAGGTTACTGACGAGGCCTGTTTTACCCCTGTAGGTGGTGGGAGGTTACTGACGAGGCCTGTTTTACCCCCGTAGGTGGTGGGAGGTTACTGACGAGGCCTGTTTTACCCCCGTAGGTGGTGGGAGGTTACTGACAAGGCCTGTTTTACCCCCGTAGGTGGTGGGAGGTTACTGACAAGGCCTGTTTTACCCCCGTAGGTGGTGGGAGGTTTCTGACGAGGCCTGTTTTACCCCCGTAGGTGGTGGGAGGTTACTGACGAGGCCTGTTTTACCCCTGTAGGTGGTAGGAGGTTACTGACAAGGCCTTTTTACCCCCGTAGGTGGTGGGAGGTTACTGGCGAGGCCTTTTTACCCCCGTAGGTGGTGGGAGGTTACTGACGAGGCCTGTTTTACCCCCGTAGGTGTTGGGAGGTTACTGACGAGGCCTGTTTTACCCCCGTAGGTGGTGGGAGGTTACTGACGAGGCCTGTTTTACCCCCGTAGGTGAAGAGTGTGAACCGCAAGCTGAAGAAGGCCAGCATTGTGTTCATCGACAACCTGCTGTTCGACAAGAAGAAGACACGAAAAGGGTAGGAACCAAAACTCTGTCGGAGGCCCCACTGCACAGCCTTTTCTGTCTTTCTCTTTTAAAAGGTAACTGGGGTCTACTCTCATGGCCTCTAGTCTGATGAAGGTTGTTGCTAGGTTTTATAGCAATAATTTTTTTCACAATTTTCCTTCTTAACATGAGATTTTAAACTTGTTACCTAAAGCCTAAACTTTAAAATATTTCTTTATTTTGTCAATGTGGCCTTTTATCTAGGCCCATTACATTGACGGCATACAGTTCAGGTCATTTGTTACTGGTGTTACTAGTGCACTGCTAAGGCTGAGTCATTGTGCTCACGCTGGTTAGTATTGGCTTCTGAAGCCTTGATGCTGGACACTGACACTTGAAAATTTAAATATTAAACAATATATACGTAATTATCTCTTAGCTCAGTCCCAAAAGCAATATTCTGACTACCAACTTTGTGGCTGTGAAATCTGACTGGTTCTTATAGTCCATTTTAGGTCTTTTATTACCCACCACCCTTGTGTGTTAACTTTTTAGTTTTTTTGTTTTTATAGCTTTTCTGTGGCCCTTAAAACATTGAAGCCCTTTGACTGTGAAGAGGCTGATGAACTAGTGGTAAGGCGGATATCTTAAAGTAAAGAAATCTTCACTATTGAATTAACAAATAAATAAAAACTGAGTGGTTTTCTCCTCGTAACTGATGTGTTTCTGATGTCTCCTGCCTGCAGTGTAAAGCCAAGGAGCAGTATGATGCTGCCATCAAATGGTGTCTTGAGCTGATAGCTGACTATAGAATACGCATCGGTAAACATTTCTACTTCTCTTGGGCTGATAGCTGACTATAGAATACGCATCGGTAAACATTTCTACTTCTCTTGGGCTGATAGCTGACTATAGAATACGCATCGGTAAACATTTCTACTTCTCTTGGGCTGATAGCTGACTATAGAATACGCATCGGTAAACATTTCTAC